>SNQJ01S0028929.1:14062-74601 GCA_010110895.2 Picea sitchensis
GTAGAGGGTCATAAACTTACTCTTTAGTTCAAAAATTCTGGAAATAATATGCAACAGTTACCTGAAAGATTCCATCGTGGTGGAATCATTAGCGATGCTTGCATATTGGTCAGTGGAGCTCGTCTATTGTAAATAAAGGACAAATAATGATGAGACTTGTTTCCTTAAACTACGTTGACGATCCGGGTTGGTATTGGCGCTGATATATAGGTTTGGGATAAATAAATATTTTTCACTAGGTGCATATATATGTATCTTGTAGGTGTTTCTCCACTTCCCACGAGCACCCATAATAGCCTCGATGGAGTCACCATGATGTCACAGACCTTGCTTCACTACCAACGAGTGTCCATAGCCCCGGTGAAGATATCTGCATGTCCCCTAGTCTGGTTAAACTTTCCATTTCATTCCTTCTAGGCTTATTTAGTGCATGTTTAGAATTCAGTGGATGGGGAAAAATGTGGCCTTTTAGCTTGATAGGGGATGACCGCAAGATTTTGAGATTTATTTGTACATTTGTTGCACCTGGATACATAGAGATATCCCTTTTGGTTTTCATCCTTTAGACTTTGACACTTCACCTTTCATGTGAGCATCTACTTAGTATGTGGATGGTTCCTCCATTACATAGGATTTTATCACCAGCCAAGATGCAAGGATGACCATTGATTAACCGCTATGCTTAGTCATGGTCTAACTGTTGTCACAACATCCCTGGATAGTTCTAATTCATGTTCAAACAAAGACCCCTAATTCTACTCATGAGCTAAGAAAGAGATGCAAGGTGATTTGTGCCTACTTTCGATGTGAAAGTGTTTCTTGTGAAAAGACAAACATAGGTGAGAGGTTTGTATGTCATAAAATATAATCAGAGATCATAAGACCAACAAAATTTAAGATATGAACTGCTTTCGAGGGAAAAAATGATAAAGAAGGGAAGAGAAAAGATGATGTATTCAAGATTAGAGATGAACTCGATCCAATTCCTTGTTGCAACTGAAAAAATAATCATTTTAGATGAATTACGATCAACAATATGCTATTAGGAAAGAAAGTGGACTGATAAGGAAATCATAGATTGAGTGTTTCCAACAGTTTCAAGGATATTCATGCATTCCAACCAACCAGAAGTTTGCAGCCTCTTGATACAACTAATCCATGTGAAATCTTATACATGTAGTACTTCATCCAGATGGGCTTCAGTGCTAGCGTTGGTTGAGAGTAACACCTCTCATCATGATTTCATGAAGACTTCCAATTCCATTGTGCAACCTTATGCTTCAGTGGGAAAGGGTTGGTCAGGACTCCACTTCGTTGTCCATCAAATTTCTTTACTTTGGTATTACAAGATCTTCACTTCCTCCCCACTTCTCCCAGCTCTAGAACTGATGTTAGATGTGCATGATCAATTCAAATCCTTTGAAGACGCATGTCTTCCTCAAAACTTATCTTTCCTTTCAAGTGGATATATCTTTCCATGACCAAAATCTGGGAAACCTTTATGAAAATACTTACCACATTAATTTGAAAACAACAATCAAAATATGTTTGGATGTTAGAGATCAAATCACGAGTGTTGCGTATTCCAGTTATAGGGAAACGAAGTAGACTTGAGTTTGAGTGTGGGTTTGTATGATGGAATCTCACCTTTTGGGCAGCAAATGACTATAGTTGTAACAATCATTGGTTTTTCCCTAATGAAGTGTGCTTGAAATCCATTTGGCTGATCAATATCCCTGAGATTAGATCTCACTTGAGGTAGATCAGAGGAAGCTTGAAACTTGATACTATGTTCCTTTAGGCGTATACTTGATGTGAAGTACTCTTATTATTTTCCCTTGTGATTGAAAAAAGACTTTAAGACCTGGAAAATGATAAATGCATCCTGAAGTCCCAGGCGTACCGTCTATCATAGAGCAACAAGTGCTTCAGTGAATTATGCTCAATAAAGCCATCATGAGTAAGGCTATGAACAGTCGATGCAATTCCCTTAGCTTGGTTTTTGTCTTGTTCTACTTGCCAAGTATTCCTCAAAGGTACTCTTCCAGCATCTTAGGATAACATGTTGTCTAACTCTCAACGTCAGATTAAATGTTGTTGAAAAAAATGAATTTCACAATTGAATTTCTCAGAGAATTCATGCACATGGTTTCCTTGTGATTATGGAGGAAAACAAATATTAAGTCAAGCTTTTCGTCAGAGAAAAAAAAAAGGCATCAAATGAAAATAAGAAAGATTTGTTGAAAGGAAATTTAAACTAAAGTAACCATCATGAATTGCAAACTTGACTAATCAGTAGATGGTAGTCTTTATTGAAGCAATCAAAACAAATCGAAATCTATGATATGCAACTGAGAAAGGAAGCAAACATCTAAATTATGAAAGCATAATGTAAGTAAAAAAAACTATGCTAGTCCTATTTCTAACCTACCCTACACTAGCTGAAAGAAGGCTAGGTGTAAGCGTAGTGCCAGTGGAGCCAGTCAAGTAAATCTAACTATGTGATTGTATATTGGTTGAAGGCCAATTGCGGGGGATGAAGCAGTGTGGGATGAAAGATAGGAAGAATTGAATCAAGACAATCTCCACTCGACAAGTTAACTTTAGTGGCATTATGATTCACGGTACATGCAGCTATGTAAGATTCCTCCAACCATGACTCAATTCTGTCATAGAACCTACAACAATCATCATATGATTGTTAGGAGAAATTAAAAAGTGAGTGACGTACCTGGTGAGACTCACAAATGAATTTTTTGTGCAATGTTTTTTGTGTGAGTCTCAGAGTGGGTGGCGTTGTTCATCCCAGGGGTCGAAGTAAGACAATGAGTATCTGGCATAATTATCGGTTAGAACTGGAGTACTTCATTATCGATGCAAACTTCCCTGGGTCCATATTTCACATACCACGCATGTTGAGAGGAGAGATGATGGAAGATTCTTTGAGGGAAACATTGAGCAAAATATGACTCCAAATCTTCTCCTATGACATCAATGAAATCATGTGAAGAGTGTTGGAGGATTAAAACAGAATCCAAGGACAAGTGACACATCTGCCCCTAAGGATTAATGGGTAATTCTAGAGTAGATTGAGACGATTATGTTTCCTCGTTCGGCTCAATGTTTCTTATGTTGTGCATGGTCATGGGTTCTTCATTTGTTGTGATTTCTTCATGAGGATCTGGGACATCGTTATGTTTTGCACACTTTGTATTTTATGTTGTTAAAATTTGTGCATCAATGTTAGAAATATCAAATTGTGTAGGACTAGTGAATGATAGGTTAGTGTCCACATCCAATTCTGAAATGGGAAAGTAGTTATGGAAAATAGGATTATCAAAATCAAATTGTGATATAGTATGTTCTGGAAATTCAAATTGGGAAGGATTAAGTGTCATAGATTGAATCCCATTAGGAATGAATGTTTGATGAATCAAGGTTGAGCACTCTTCTTGGTCTGGTTTATCATTCGATGTTTCATCATTAAAAAGGCATTGTGAAGAGTGTAATGCATGATAAACATGTGGGTGTTCATGTGAGTGATCATCATCAAACAAATTTATATAAAGTGCATGCAAATATTCAGATTCTAAAAATGATGGGACTTCTACAATAGGAGATTCGTTGTAGACCATAATATGTTCATGATTTTCTGAAGGGGGATCGTTACATGGTTCACGCTATATGGCTACGAGGTCTAAGATTGTTGATAAGGATTCCCCCACAACTGCGTCAAAGTACTAGTCAGAGATTGTGTACCCCTTACCTTTCGTGGTTAGACTTGAATTTTGTGAATTAGATATGGTTTGACCATCCAGGCTGCACCTTTCAGGATTAGAGACAAGATAGGAAAACCAATTCGAGATTAGTTGGTTTGAGGGTTTGTCATTTTTAGGAAATCTATGACAAGTCTACATAACTCTTAGGAAGAAATTATCCACAAATTCCTTTTCGATCCTACATATTTATTTAAGTTTTTCCAAGAGTTTGTCATATTCAAAATCTTCATGAGCTGTGATAAACATTTCCATAGGTTGTTTCCATCTATGAATCAATTTTGGTGGAAATTTCCTAAACCAGGATTTAATTCACCCTTCGAATGTGAGGATGAATAATCGACACGTTTCATTGTTCTGAACAATCTTAATATTTCGTCGAGCAATGTCAAATCGTTTAAGATGCTTGAATGCAGATACATGCCCTTCACCCTCGAATTTGGGGTTTGACAAGAGATTGATTGCCTTGATTGAGATGGCCTTGGTGGGTCTTGAAAGACTCAAAGGGTCATCAAATACAGAGGTACCGAGAGGAGCCATGGGCTCGTTAAAAGTTAATGAAATGACTCCACATGGGTAGGCTTGTCATCCGACCCTCCTTCTAGCACCAATTATGTTGACGAGTCTAAATTTCCTGACAAAAGTAAGTGATTCTCCCCGGTAAGAAGTCCCAATTAGACCTCTCACCATTTGGAATAAGGAACCCATCCTAATTCTAGCCCGACAACCATTACTGGTTTGGTTTTACCAGTTGCGGCATGGTCCACCGATGAAGGTGAGTGATGCATGGTTATGCAAATGGAATATGTAGATGAAGAATATGTAAATGCAGGTCTAATCTATCCTATACTAGCTAAGAGAGAACCATAATAAAAAAATGAATTGTAATGAAACTAGCATAAACCTCAATCACATAGTTGTCATGAAGGCGCACAGTTAGAAACACATGCATACAAATATATAACCAGAAAAGTCTAAGTCACATTTATGCATACATTCACAACTCATTGGCTCAGGACATGTAATATAATAAAGAGTAACAAAATTGCAAGGAAACATATATTGTGTGAGAATAGTCCATAAACAAACATGCTCTTACAACCCATGTGAACAACAAACACTTTGCTTGAAATAGTTCACATCAAAACAACAACACATCTAAGTCCTTCTCTCTATCAAAATTTTTCCCTGAGGGATTCTCTGTATTAACAATTTTAGCAATAGTACATGAAAACTCTAAGGAAATCTCTCCAATTTTAGTTGACATTGTATTCCCAAAATAGTTCAGAAGTGTACAAGGTTTGAAAATCCAAAAATCCCTTCTCTTGGATAAAATTCTAGTATTTATTGTAGGTCAATGTAACCCTTGGCCTTCTGCCTACCCTAGTGATCTCTCATTTCCCAACCTTTGTCTTTGATCCAAAAAATCCTTAGATTTTGTTAATTTAAAATACACATAAACATCGACTTGATCTTCGAAATAAAATGATTTCTTGAATGGTTGCAAATTACATGTGAAAAACTTATCTAGCCAATTCCACTTTAATGATAATTAACTTTCAAATAATTGAACTTGAAACAAACAACAATAATGTAATCACATACACAAGTTGGAAAAACGGAGTTCAACCAATTTGGGCTACCTCTTCGAGTCCGCTTCCAATAGAGACCTTCTTTTATTAATGCTCAAATACTTGTGTTTTACAATGACCCTTTTACATGTTGCTCAAATGCAAAAACGAAGTGTATCGTTAGATTCCTAGCAAAAAATCTTGCAAAATGCATATAAAATTCTTGAAAATTTGTCAAGGCACCCCTTGGCATGCTTTACGGTGTAGCCTCATAACGTTGGTACCTTCAAGCATGAATTACGAGACCAAACTTGCAAAAATTAATTGTGTTTTACCTCGGGCCGCCTGCCATTAAATAGGGCACGGCCCCCCTAACCAACCTTCGAAATTCTAGACATACATTAAATGTAATTTGGCGGGTTTTATAATCAAACCCATGCTTTAGGTGGATTGGTTAAGTCATTGGTAATATATATAGTAGGTCGGGGGTTCAAGCCCCACCGACCAAACTATATAACATTTTATGTTACAACTGTTTGGCATATAGTCAAAACTATATGTTATAAATAGTATACCCCACTACCACACCCCCCCCACCCCTCCACATATTTTGTGGATAGTCTTGTGTTAAGTGGAACGGTTACATGATATACATATAGGCCAAGGGTCGAGGGATTAGGCCCTCAGCTCACCCATTATAACTGTATTGTGAATTTAAATACAATTGCAACTATATATATGTCAAGTGACATTGTGGCACGTATTTCATGGATAGTTCCGTGTTTAGTGGAATGGTTACATGATATACATATAGGCCAAGGGTCGAGGGCTTAGTCCCTTGGCCCTTTTTCCACCCATTATAACTTTATTGTGAATTTAAATATAATTGCAATTATATATATGTCAAGTGACATTGTGGTAGCGTGTTGGTATGGAGGGATTTTTTAGACCTTTGGAGATTAAGGAGATCGGGGGTTCGACCCCGGTCGACTCCATAATTTTACACACACTAACCAATATTGGCCAATGGGAGGTCACCACATGGTGACCTATCATTGGCTCGTACATGCCACTTGTTAATATGTCAATAGATCACTTGTGCCCACTTGTCATCTTGCAATTCGTCCACCTGTAGGCACGATTTGCCTAGTCAGCTACCAATAACTATGTGCCACGTGTCACTCTTGTAGTGGTGACATGTGTCACTCCTTTTTTCCCATGTACTTTGACCTTTGACCATGTTGACTGGAACTTTGACCGCTTATAACTTTTTCATACAAACTCTGTTTTACTTATCATTTACACCATTGGAAAGCTAACAATGAGCTCTTCACAATGTTGTTGTTTTCGTGATGATTTGAGATGGTCAAATTTTGGGCATTATTGAACCATTCTGGATCTTTGTGGATGTTTCAGATCTTTCTAGACCTCTATGAGCATTCATGGATCCTCCTGGATCATTCCTCCCCATTGGAAGACTTTTGGACCACCAAAAATTTTGATTACTCAGCGACTAAGTGCGGGTAGAGTTCCCTCACCCTTTTGATCTCTATATATTTTGTTTTACTTGGTTTTACCCCTTTAAGACCATCTCGAAGATATTCCACATCACCTCGTTGTGAAGTTCTGATCCTTCTATCGAGAATGACATCTTCCTGTAGCTCGTCCAAATAATCTGGAGAAAAATCATCAACTTTTGGAACCTAAATGATTTCATCTTTATCCATAATCATAGGAGGCTCATAAAGCTTCAAATTCTCAACATTTACTATTGAATACATTTAGATGTAGGCTGGTAGATCTAAACGAAAGGCATTAGTACCAATCTTCTCTAAGATCTTGAATGAACCATATTGGATTGGCCTTAGTTTTTTACCTTCATATTTCATTATAGATTTGTTGATATGTAACCATACTTGATCACCAACTTCAAACTGATGATCCACCCGATGTTTATCATGCCTTGCCTTATACTTTTCTTGGCTCTTCTCCAATTGTTCCTGTAATGCTTGATGTACATGTTGAATCTTTTGAATGAACCTTTTAGCTTTATCTATATCATCTTGTCCATCTTCTTTACCTGCTTCTCCAAAAACAAATTCCATAGGTGATTTAGGCAAGTACCCCAAACAAACTTCCAAATGATTTTTCCGAGTAAACAAATGCATAGCATGATTATAGACATGCTAGATATAAAGTGATTGTTCATCCCATAATTTAGGATGCTTCTGCAGTATCCTCAAAGTAGATGTAACACTGTTATGTTCACCACCTCTATCTATCCATCTATTTGCAGATGAAAAGTCGTGCTCTTCTTCAACTTAGTGTCCATTAGCTCCCATAAATGAGACCAAAACTTTCGCAAAAAGTGAGATTCTCGATCTAATATAATAGGTGTCAAAAGTCCAAAATGAACCCATACATTATCGAATAACACTTGTGTTGTCTGTTCACATGTGACCTGTTTCTTGCATGGAATTAGAACACATATTTTTTTGAATCTGTCCACTACGACATATAGATAATCATTACATGTCCTGGACATCAACAAACCCCCTACAAAGTCCATGGAGATACTTTCCCATGGATGTGAAGGTACTGGAAGTGGTGTATATAGTCCTAACTTTTTGTTTCTATGCTTACTTGTGGCACACATGACACACCCTTTTATATACTTGGAAATTGTCTCTTTCATCTGAGGCCAATAATACTATCTTTGTAATTATGCAATTTTCCCTGAAATGACCAAAGATGAGAGATGTATGAGATTCTTTGATTAAATTCACTCTTTCATCTCTTAGTATACATAGTTTTCCAAGATGATATAACAAACTGTCATGCATATAGCAATATGACTTCTGACTATCGTGAGTTAATGCATCATATACTTCTTTAAAATCATCATCCCTAGCATATTGCTCTACATAGATTTCATGTGCTAAAGTATTATACCTGAGTATTGTATATGTATTAATTACTGGTCTTGACAACATATCTGCAACCTTGTTATGAATACCCCTCTTATACTTGATTACCAAACAAAATTGTTGTAGAAAACCCATCCACCTGAAGTGTTGTGACTGATGTAGCTTGGTTTGTGACTGCAAATACTATAATGGTTGATGATCAGTACGAATTATTATCTCATTTCCCATTAAATAATGCTTCCATTTCTTTACACTTTGTACCAACACATACAGTTCCTTATCATATGTTGGATAGTTAATCATATCTTGAGTGAAAGTCTCAGAATGATAACATACAGGTTTACCTCTTTGCATAAAGACTGCTCCCATGGAATATCTGTCTGCATCAGTTTGAATTTAAAATGGTTGTTATAGATTTGGCAGAGCCAAAACTGGTGCAGTGCTTATATTTTCCTTCAATGTCTCAAAGGCCTTATGTTGCTTGCCTCCCCATTGAAAGACCTATTTAACACTTGTTAATGCATGTAGAGGTGTTGCTATGTATGAGAAATTAACAATAAATTTTCTCATGTACTGTACTTCTCCTAAGGAGCTCCTGACTTCGATGGAAATAGTTGGCTTGGGCCATTTCACAATGACTTCTACCTTTGCGGGATCTATCATTAACTGACCATTCCCTACAATGTAACCCAAATATACCAGAGAAGTTTTTCCAAAATCACATTTAGATAACTTGATATACAACTTATGCTTATTCAAGATTTCAAAGATTGTCTTGACATGCATTATATGATCTTCCCATCTTCGACTAAATATCAATATGTCGTCTGAATAGACAATAAAAAAATCATCTATATAGGGTCAGAACACATCATTCATCATTATGATAAAAGTGGTTGGTGCATTATATAACCCAAATGGCATAACCATCCATTCGAACAAGCCTTGATTGGTCTTGAAAGAAGTTTTCCATATGTCGCCTTCTACAATTTTGATCTGATGGTAACCACTTATCAAGTCCAACTTAGTGAAATAAATAGCATTCTTTAATTGATCTAATAGATCATATATTATGGGAAGATGATAAAGGTTATTTACCATAATCTTGTTCAGGGCTCAAAAATCAATACACATCCTCCATGTGCCATCTTTATTTGGAATTAAAACAATAGAAGAACCACATGGAGAGGATCTTGGTCCGATGTTTCCTTTATCGAGGAACTCATGAACTTGCTTCTTGATTTTTGCATTCTCGATCACTGATGACCTATACATTCCAATGTTCAGAAGGGGAGCATCTTGTTGCAAATATATTTCATGTTCAACCTCCCTTTCAAGAGGCAACCCTGTAGGTTCCTAAAACAACTCATCATAATTAGATATGATGTTGATCAACTCATGTTTATGATTTGGATCACAACCTGCTAAAGCATCTTTTATATCTTCTTCTTTCTATTTCACTATCATGAAAACAAATGATTTACTTGTGCTGACGAATCTCTTCATTTTCCCTACGCTCACTAAAGAAACATTAGTTTTGATGTGATAAGCTCTGAAAATATATTAAACTCCATCCTTGAGAAGGTGATATTTATTTCTTCTCGATAGAACACAACCTTTCTGTCAAATAAATATGGACTACCCAAGACAATGTCACAAATGTCAAGAGGCACAACATCTAACTCGACCTCGTCAAAGAACTTAGTTGTAATTGCAAACATGATCTTACATTGCTTTTTTACATGCAACTTAGCATTGTCACAAACCCAACCTAATGGATATGGATTTTTGTGAGGTGTCGTTTTCAATCCCAACTTCTTAACAGTTGCTTCATATATTAGGTTAACTTGAGATCCATTGTCAGATAAAGTATCTACCTTAGTATGCTTGACTATAACTCTGACATGAAAAAACTCACTTCTCTTCTTTTGATCAATATCACTTTCCATTTTGGTGGACAAAATTGAAGAATTTGAATTTATAAATGATACATCTTTGCTTCCTATGGCCATGATCTTGGATTCATCTGTGAAATATGACCCTAGATCCTAATGAGATGATACAACAATCTTCTGCTTCCCTTTATTCTTGAATTTCTTCGGTCGTAATTCTGCATGCAACTTCCAACACTGTGATTCCTCATGTCCCTTTTTCTTACAATGGGAACATGTAGGTCTTCCCTTTACTTGCTTCATTGTGGCTGATTTCTTACTTGTCCATTTACCTTTTGGTTTCTTCTCGAACTTGAATGGCATCTTATCTTCGCTTGCATGCTTAGCCTTACCAGCCTCTATATGTGTAGCTTGTACTAACACCCTATAAATGTTAGTAGGGATAAACATTATAATAGTATGATGAAGATATGAATGCATGCCACTAATATACTTCAAAAGAGTTTCATGAGTATACAATGGAATTCCTAGTGATAATGTCTTCTTTTTGAATTCTTGTGTATATGTTTGAATATTCTGGCCTTTACCATGTCTTAGAGGCTGCTACTCGATCATTATCGTCTGTGTATGTGGCAATGGATATAATTGTTTCCTTATAGCCTAGGTAAACTTATCCTAGGAAGAGACTACTTTACCCTTTTCAACAAGATCATCTTTCATATTACTCTCCCACCATATTAAGGCAATGCCACTTAGTCGAAGAGTAGCTAACGGTATCTTTGCAGCCTCGTCCATGATCTTTTGAACCCTACAATATACCTCTATCTGGTTGATCCAATTGTCCAATTTCTTGGCATTCAATTCTCAATCATAGGTCAACGACGCGAACTTAACATCCAATTTTAGTAATGGCAGATTATTCTCAAAATTCTTAGAGGACTTCTTTCGTCAAGAAGAATGTTTACTTTTTTCAAAAGAAATCGATGATGATGAGGAGGAGGAAGGGGAAGGGGGCTCTGAAGGTCCACTGCCTTCACCTCCTCCTTCTCCTTTTACCGAAGATTATCCACTTGTAGGCTTTTGAATTATTCGTTCTAACTCATTTATTTTTTATTTTAGTGATTGAAGCGTAGCTTTGATCTCTTCATGACTCATGGGATGATCTTCTTCTTCTCCTTTTCTAGAAGCCATCTTATGTCGTCAAAATCTCTTTCCAATTTTGGAATTTTAACTTGCAATTTTTCCTTTACCAAGTTTGAGTTTGGTTCTTATAAGAATTCACTTGAAAAATACTTGTCAAACCTGCTCTAATACCTACTTGATCCAAACAATCCTTATATGTTGTTAATTTAAAATACACATAAACATCTACCTGATCTTCAACATAAAATGATCGCTTGATTGTTTGAAAATTACATGTGAAAAGCTTATCTAGCCAATTCCACTTTAATGATAACTAACTTGCAAATAATTGAACTTGAAACGAACAACAATAATGTAATCACATACACAAGTTGGAAAAACGGAGTTCACCCAATTTGGGCTACCTCTCAGGGTCTGCTTCTAATAGATACCTTTTATTAATGCTCAAATACTTGTGTTTTACAATGACCCTTTTACATGTTGCTCAAATTCATAAACGGAGTGTACCGCTGGATTCCTGGCGAAAATTCATGCAAAATGCATATTCAATTCTCGAAAATCCGTCAAGGTACCCCTTGGCGTGCTTTACAGTGTAGCCTCATAACTTTGGTACCCTCAGGCACGAGTTACGAGACCAAACTTTGCAAAAATTAATTGTGCTTTACCTCAGGCCATGCCCCATTAAATAGGGCACAGGCCCCCTAACCAACCTCTGAAATTCTAGGCATACATTAAATGTAATTTGGTAGGTTTTATAACCAAACCCGCACTTTAGGTGGATTGGTTAAGTCGTTGGCAATATATATAGTAGGTTGGGGGTTCGAGTCCCACCGACCAAACTATATAACATTTTATGTTACAACGGTTTGGCATATAGTTGAATCTATATGTTATGAATAGTATAACTCCTGCGTATATTTCATGGATAGCTCCATGCTTAGTGGAACGATTACATGATATACTTAGAGGCCAAGGCCCAAGGGTCGAGCGCTTAGGCCCTTGGCCTTTTGGCCACCCATTATAACTTTATTGTTAATTTAAATACATTTACAACTATATATATGTCAAGTGACATTGTGGTAGCATGTTGTTATGGAGGTATTTGTTATACCTTTGGAGGTTATGGAGGTCGAAGGTTCGACCCCTGCCGAATCCATAATTTTACACACACTAACCAATATTGGCCAATGGGAGGTCTCCATGTGGCGGCCTCTCATTGGCTCGTACATGCCACTTGTCAATATGTCATTGGACCACTTGTGCCAACTTTTCATCCTGCAATTCGTCCACCTTGAGGTACGATCTGCCCAATCATTTGCCAATAACTATGTGCCATGCGTCACCCTTGCAATGGTGACATGTGTCACCCCTTTTTTCCCATGTACTTTGACCTTTGACCTATTTGACTGGAACTTTGACCGCTTATAACTTTTGCATACGAACTTTGTTTGACTTGTCGTTTACACCATTGGAAATTTGATGACGAGCTCTTTGCAATGCTGTCATTTTTAGGACGATTCGAGATAGTCAAATTTTGAGCATTACTAAACCATTCTAGACCTTTCTGGATGTTCAAGATATTTTTGGAACTCTGTGAGCATTCCTGGATCCTCCTGGACCAGTCTTTATTCCTTTTGTAATGATGAAAGGGAGAAGACATTAGTTGCATTTCAAATTTGTCCTCTAGCGCTGGTGGGTAGTCATGGATTTTGGTCGTGGTGCACCTTGTCCACCGTAATGATTGGATTGGGAATTAGGGGAATCAGTCGTCGTAGGGTTCATACTCCATTCGTTTGAGCTTTGTTTCCCTCACTGCTTCCCATTGCTAGAACAATTGATATCGTTTTATTGTTCTATTTTATTTGGTTGTAGATCGCATTGCAAGACTGCGTCATCCTCTCGACATTAGAACCTAACAACGTTCAACATGCAACAATGAGTGATATTAAAGGAAACCTATTATAAACAATCATCCAAACCCATAAAATTCAAGCATTAACTAATCGAAGTTTAACGTAAACTTCCCTAAGTACGATTTGTGGTTCCTCTGCTCGCACTTGAGGTGTTGTGTTCTCCTAGGGATGTTAACAAGGTGTCATATATTTATCCAAAATAATGAATACCATTGGTTAGGAATTTATTACATTGTCTAACCAATAAGTTATGGATATTAGAAAGGCCTTTCCAATGCTATAAAGAACGCAGGAAATAGACACATGAGTCAAAAGTTATGGCCGATTTATGAAAGGAAGCTTTTTAGGTTTCGGAGGAGTTGATGGGAACTCCTTCGATTTGGATCAGAGGACTTGATGGGAACTCCTCTGATTTGCATCAGAGGATTTTGAATGAACTCTTCTTATTTGCATCAGAAGAGTTTGAATGAACTCTTCTAATGTGCATTGGATGAGTTTGAATGAACTCCTCTGATGTTAATCAGAGGCCGAGTTATGAACCTCGCCAGTGTAAGTTGGGGATAAGTTATGAACTTCGTCGAGTGGTCGTGTTGGTGTGCATTCTTTTAAGCTCTATAGGCAAGTTATCGTTGAAATAACTGAGCGTAGGCTAGGTTTTGATATCGTTGTCATGTTTTGCGCTGACTTAGCTTAAATAATTGTGCAAAGCTCCTTAGTTGCGTGAGAGTTCATGTGACCATCCCTAAATATCTGGGACAAATGTGCCTATGACAACAAAATAATTGTGATTGCAGGGTCAAACCATCTCCGGTCCTGCTTTTTTAATACTCTTATTGTCTTGTATGATATGGTAGGCATGTATCCCAAATCAAATTTTCACATTGTCTTGTTAGTGGAATCTTCCAACGAAAGCACTACTCTACTACTTGTTACTCTTTAGCAATCACATAGAGATGAGGATATTTACGAAACCTTTCCATCTTCCAATATGGACATTTTAGTATCATTGATGTTCGCTCCATTAATGGATAACGTATTCAGTTTTCTAGGATTTGAAATAGCCCTCTTCATTTGCATCGGAGTCAATGTCATAATGGTCGTCGAGGGAAAGCGACGAAGTCCCTCTCAAAACCGTCGATGATCATCGATGAGTTTCATCTCAAAAACTCTAGTGGATTCAGAGGACTTCCTCTCAAAACCCCCAATGTATAGATGGAAATTGTGCTCAAGGTCTCTGATTATTCAATGCCCCTATTGTCTCCATCGTTGGGTCATGTATTTTTTGCAGAATTTTTCTGAGTTGTCATGACAATTGATCATATTCAAACGAAAACTCTTTTTATATTTGCAAAGAGTCTGTCTTTTGCCTTGAATTGGACCAGTAGCTGAATTGGATATAAAATTTAATGATACCTCCAAAGTGGTTTCCAACAATAAGGAGATCGATCTCTTTTGCTTCAAATTTCACTTATCATTTTCCCTGCTCACTTTGTTGGCGAGAACAAACACTTGGTGTATCCAATCAATACCATTTTCACTTAAAATGCATTATTAGCTCGATGTTTCGTAGGGCATTTCTCCTAGTCATTTTCTGAATAACATCATAAGGCGAGTGTGTGATCAGAACTTGCTTACTAATGCTCGTGACCGTTCATAGTAGCTTGTAAATATAAGATGAATTCATTTTAATAATGTATAATGCTCCCTCTTATACAATCCTTTACACTATGCAGGGGGTTGTGGGTCACCCCTCCTTCATATCGATGCTTCGATACCCCATACTTGAATGGAGATGGGACTAAAAGAACCTTGACACTGGAGTTCATGACCAAAAGCAATCTGGTTCACCACTAGACTATGTGGAAATTGCTCCAGCGTCATCGCAGGAGTTGATGTTAAGTTTTCACTCTTCTGCATGTAAATTTCGTGGTCGATGCATCGATGAGTAAGCGATCGTAAAATCAGTTTAATCAACCAAGACTTCCATAGTTTCTAGTCGATGCCGATATTTGCACGCCTTTGTTTTTATAAGCATATATACATATATCAACAGGTATTAAGGCGACAGTTTTGTGGAGTGACATGCCACAAAACATTCCAAACTAGTCAAAAATTGTTTTTTGTTTTATATCTCAAATTGTCGTGGGTCGGCTCGTCCAGCAGTGCCATTTTTTTTTATCGCCCGTGGATTTTATTGTTTCTATGGATAGAACTTTGACTATATTAGGGTTAATCTTCATGCTCTTAAACTGCATCATTCCACCGATCTTCTCAACCCTAATCATATGGTAAGGTGTAACCTTAACCTTAGTTTCAGTGGGCCAGTCCAAGTCCTGTCTAGATGCTTGAGTTTGTTAGGAGTTGTCAACCCATTTTGAGTGGGAGATAAGCCATAAGAAGGCGACAACGACCCTTAAATGTCTAAAATGATTATCAATGCCAATGGAAACCCCTAAAAATTTGTCTTTCACGTTGTCTTTAACTAGTTGCATCTATTACAGTTGTTTATGCTCCCTTATTGTGTGTTTTTTCAATTTCTATTGTAGTTTTCAGATTTTTGTAGATGTTTAATGTTCTATGCTCTATAAGATATATGTTTTTTTGGTCTTCTATATATTATAAAATCTGTAAGTATTAGGATCTTCCCTAAATTATGACATGTACTTTTCCAGGTTGGTTTCCTTGAGTATGCATTTGTTTAACCACAAGCTACAAGAGGTAAATTTTAATATTATGTAGGATGGATTACAACAATTGTGGAGCAGGCATTATTGCACTCATTTTATATAGAAATTCTTTTTCATTTTTATTTAACCCATATATGTGTAGTTATGTATATATTTTGGGACTGGCATGCAAAAGTACAACATTGGTGAATAAAGATAGTGGAGAGAGTTGAAAGGTGTGTAAGCTTCTCCATCAAAATTGAATTTTTTGTATTTGAACAAGGTGAGATTAGATTTTGACATCACTTTTAAGTTTTTCCAAAGAAGTGTCTCCTATTTGTTTCCTTGATATTATTTCATGTTGCCATTCATCTTGTTTGGTCTTAAGATAATTTTATTCTTTTGTTGTTTGGGTTAAGCTAATTAGATATAAATTCAGAGTTACATGGTATATAGTTTTAGGGATAATCTACATGTAAATTTATATATAATTATATGGAGTTAGAGATTTACATTGTTCAAGCCTTGGAAACTTGGAAATAACTTATGGATTTTATGTTTGTACATTTCCATTTCAACAACCCCCCTAAATTTTCTTACGTAGCTTCATTCATACTTATTCATAAATTTAGATATGAACCACGAACTTGTCTACAGAGTCACATCGGCAAGGTTGTTAGTTGTAACTGCTTCATTGGGTTGTCACTGCATACATTGTTGTATACTCTATGAACCGTTTATAACTCTAGTAGAAGACACATTTTCAAATTTTTACTATAACCAATATTGGTAGGGAAAGTATTTTTTTCACTAGAAATAGAAATTATCACAAGTGTAATTGAGTAGAAACTTATTTATTGTGCATTGTCTAAACTTTTTTTTCTTCGTATATTTCTACCAAAGTTCCCCTGACCACAAAATACATATGTATTATATGGAAAATCATAGATTTTTTTCTAGTATTCATTTATGCCATTGGCGGGGTTGTTTGAATTCTTTGTGTTTGCACTATTTATATTTACAACACACTATTGATAGAAATGTTTGTTAATCCATGTTGCAATCATGCTAAAAGGTGTTACATTGTTTAAATTTATATAATGATTACTCTAGATAAAGCTTGCATAAAAATAGTTTACATAGTCCTAATGAAGAAAGACCCAAATATTAACAAATCCAACATATCTAGAATGAAATCCTATTCAATCCTATTATACATCTTATCAAATTGCATCTTCGAAAAAGGGATTTTCCCCCAAATTCACGAGCCAAATTGACACCCTCCCAAGTTGTGACCACACTAGTACAAATTGGATAACTTGTTACTAAAACAACAACTAAAAATCAGATATATACAACTATTTTTTAGTCGATGACTAATGGTAGCAAATTCGCAGTCTCTTTTCCCCCAACTGTCTTTTAGTGGTATCTCGCTTAGTCATTAATTGACAATTAATGACTAAGCGAGATACGACTAAAAGTTAGTCGGGGGAAAAGAGACTGCAAATTTGCTACCATTAGTAGTCGACTAAAAAATAGTCATATATATCTGATTTTTAGTTGTTTTTTTAGTAACAAATTACTCATTTTGTACTAGTGTTCTCTTTCTTCTTTCTCTCTCTCTTCCTCTTCTTTATTTCCTACTTTTTTTTTCTTATCTTTTCTCCTTTATCGGTGATCATGATCCTTTTCCCTTGTCGATGTATCAACCCCAAAAAGAATATTTTCCACCAATGTATCGACATCGGGATGTCTTTTCCCCATTGACATATCGGTGCCAAAAAATCATTCTCCATCGATGCGTCGGTGCCAGAATCTGTTTTACTTACTGACATATTGACGCCAACATCACATTCCTCACCAGTGTATCAGTGACATAATATATTTTCCTCGTCGACGTATCAGCGTGGAATACTCTTTCTTCATCGATAAAAAATCATTCTTTTTCGTTGGTGCATCAATGAAAAATCCACTTTTCTCACCAATGTATTGACAACAAAATCGCATCATCTCACTGATGTATCGGTGACCTAATCACATCTTCTCACTAACGTATCGAAAACTGAATCACATCTTCTTGCCGACGTATCAACCACTGAATCACATATTTTCGTCAACATTTTGGTGAACGAATCACATCTTCTCGTTGATGTATCGATGATGGAATCACATATTTTTGCCAACAGTTTAGAGACAAAAACACATTTTCCCATTGAAACGCTTCCTTCATCGGTGGCTTCGTAAAATATTTTATTGTTGATGTATCACCAAAAGATTTATTTTCACTATCGATACACATTGTATCGATGAACAAAGAATATCTTTAAACTTAGCCGATTTTTGTGATTTTTGGGCTCACGACTATCGTAGTTGTCAAGAAAATTCTTGACTCAACCTCTTAACCAAATTCAACCCATGCAAGCCGCATTTGACCCCAAAATCAACTAGGTTGATCTGTGCAACAAGAAATCAACGCAAAACTGAATTTCAAGGGGTTTTGAACTCAATTACTCTACTGGACGAAGTTCAAATTCACCCCCTAACACATGTGCAATTGCCACATACTTGTTATTTACGATCTCTAGAACCAAAACCCATTTGCTGACTTGAAATTTTCGACATATCCAATTCAATTTTGATTGATATACACCCAAAAATTAGGGATTTTGCTCAATCTAAAAATTTTCCCCAAATAAAACACATTAACAACTCTATATGTGTTGTAGCAAGCCTTGTAAGCCCAATGTTGTAACCTATAACCTATAGCTCGAATATCAATTGTAAAGAACCATGCATGTTAAACCCACTTAAAAAAATGTATTTACACAATAAACCAACAACATGCAACATTCTAACTTATTCATGCATCTAATATCATAAATTAAAAACACCCATGTAGGCAGGCATTATCAAACAAACCCCAAAAAATTCAAATTAAACATTTTACAAAGTGGAATTAACATTTAAAACACAACAGAAAACTTTTCTTTAAATTGATGAACCGACTAGTTGCGTACATGAGACGTTTCGCCCAATCATAGGTGTTGTTGTTCCATTTATCTCAATAACATGCCACCTATGAGCTAAGGATATGAGTCCACAAGGAGGTATGGCCCTCTTGGTTGTCCACTCTCCACATTCAGTATCCCAAAACAAGGGTTCTACTCCAACAGTAGTTCCAATCCACCATCTCTCTTCCCCTCAACTTTCACAACTCAAGGAATGGGGTCCCTCTTCTCTTCCATGCAGTCCCTCATGCCTTCCCACTTACCTCTAGGGTTCCAGTGCACTTGATTGGCTAGGAATGTCAGAGCTAGGGACTCCGGGAACTCTTAACTGCTCCAGGAGTTCTCATAATGACATTCTCAAGGCTCTTGAGCCATTTCCTCAATAGGAAATGTCACTTACAAGAGTGAAACCTTCATTATAGGCTTACAACCTCATTTTCAACATAAAACTCATCCCAACAATGGTTGTCCTTAAGGATAGCATGGCTAGTTCTCTTTTTCCAGCACTCATCCCTCCTCTTACTCTCCAAAACCAACATGAAAAACTGACCCAAGAATGAACTCGAATTTCCTTTTCTTCTCATGCAAGATTGACTCACACATTTTCCAAAAAGTGGTTGTACTCAACCCATGTTGTTATAAATTGGGTGAGTTGACCTTTCCCACCTACCACTCTTAAATCACTTTAATAACTCTTTGATATTTCTAAGGGAATAAACATTATAATGAAATGGATTAATTATTAGGAATGGGTAACCCCTTGGACCCATATTTAGTCGCCTCTCTTGTGGAATCATAGCCCCCTTCATCACCATCCCTCTCGTACCACAACCAACAATAATTATTTTTATTAATAATTTTAATGTACATTTTACATAGCTTGGCCCCTGGACATATCAATTCATATGGGCTATCCCGCTCAACCATATCGGCTCACCAACCTAATTAATATTTTCACAATTACATTATAGTTGTGGGGATTATAACTAGGGATATTACACCATTGTCGAATATTAGGTTGTATCGATAGTCCATTCTGAAAGAAAATGAAGTGAAGAAGCAGTTGTAGCATTTGTTGGAGTAGGTTTTGATTCAACCAAGCACCTCACCTTGTGCGTCACCTATCATAATTGTACGAAGGATGTGACTTGGAAAATGTGTATCGACTACAGAGCATTGAACACAATTACACTAAAAAATCAGTACCCTCTACCCTAGATCAATGATCTGTTAAATTAGTTGTAGCGCACAATATTTCACCAAGTTGGATCTCAAATCAGGATACCACTAGGTACGCATCAAGGAAGAAGACATCTATAATACTACCTTCAAGACAAGTAAAGGTTTGTATGAATGGTTAGTCATGCCATTTGGTTTATGTAATGCACCACCTACATTTATGAGACTGATGAATAATGTATTACACCCATATCTAGATTCATTTGTTATAATCTATTTGGATGATATGTTGGTTTATAGTGCTACCTGGGTGGAGCACATCTCATGAAGGTGTTAGAGACTTTGAAGAATCACCAACTACTAGGTAATCTCAAGAAATGTGAGTTTTTTCAACAATCTTTGGTGTAATTAGGGTATGTGATCGGTGGAGGGGATCTAAAGATAGATCCTGCAAATATGGAGGCCATCGTGAAATAGTCAGTTCCTGCAAATGTCACTGAAGTTAGGAGTTTTCACTACAAGGAGAACACCTTCTAATAAAGGTTTTTGCGGAGGTTTTTAGTGTTACAAAATTTGGCAAGATTTTCAAAAAAATCTCTACTACAACCTCCTCTATTCGCTGTGAAGGTTTTAGCGGAGGTCTTAACGGATGTTCCATAAAACAAAAAAAAATTGGACGAGTGGAGGTTGTAGCGGATGTTTTTTTTTTCGGTGTTTTTATTGTAAAAATGCACTGGTGTGCCATTAAATGAAACACATTGGAGCATAGAAAAACCTAAAACACACCGGAATGATATTACATAAAATGCCTCAGAACATACATAAAACAAAAAAAGCACTAGTGCACTATTACATAAATTCTTGGTGCGAACATAAACAAAATCCCACCAGGCACCATTAAATGAAAATACCTCGGTGCATAAATAAGACAAAAAATGTGTTGATCCGCCATTACATTACTACCTCAGTGCAAACATATGAAACAAACGCACCGAGATGGTTATGGTTAATATGCCCTAAATTCCCATTTTGTTATATGCAACTTCGGTGCGCTTGTATTTTATTTATTATACGTTTCGGTGCGTATACTAGCAGAGTGTGCTTGTATTTTATGTTATATGCCTCGAGCGTTTGTATCATTAAATGCATCGAAGCGTTTAAGTTTTTTAAAGCATCGATGTTGTTATTATATTTAAATAACCAATGTGTATTTATCACATGTCTACCATAGAATTTCAAAACGATATATATTATCACACATTTTATGCACCAATGATTCTATATAATTAATATGTACCAATGCTTTAGTAGTCTTAATATGCACCGATGCGTATAACCCCTACTATTTTGTGAGTTCATAAGAATGCACCGATATGTATATATTTTAATTTATTGTTTTTCTTACAATTTTTTTTTATAATCATATTATTTTTTATATTTTTGTTATTGCACTTTGATATAATGAAAACATGAATGTTTTATCCAAGGGATTACATCTCTATTATTTGCAAGAATGTAAATCATTCACATATTAATTAATCAGTTATTTGCAACAATGTAAATTATTCACATATTAATTAATCAATGCAACATTTTGCAACATTTGACAATGCAATAAAATAACAAACTCATTTTACTATATATGAATACGATACCCATGGTCATACAAAATGGGGCAATGTAAAGGTCCACAATAATCGGAATGGAACCAATATGTAATTGTTATAGTTATTGGTAACATGTCCTCATGCAATTGGGACATTGTGTCCACTACATTAAGCAAAAATATCCTCAATTTTTACAGACCGATATTACAAAATTGCATACAACTTGCAACAACATTCAATTATATCGATTGCCATTCATCACTTGAACTATTGTCGTTGCTTGAGTTGTACGCATCCCTCATTTGTTGATCAGTTGTAGGTGATATTGTACTTTGGTTATCTAAACGGATGTTTTCTTGTTCGACTTCTCGTTGACGTTCCAACTACTCCTGTTCGATCTACAAACATAGACATAAAGTGTAATAAGTAAATCCACTTTTATAATATAGTAGAATACAATGATTGCATAAATTAAAAAATGTACCATATCAATGATTGATTCATAAACCATACACATCATTTCAAAGTCTTGCCTCATGCCAGTTATCACAAGATTTTCTGTTGACTCCTCTCCATACTTTGCTTCTTACAAGTTTAATATACCATGACAAAACATAGTCGATATAATTAATATAAAATTTTCTTCTTGTTCCATTCATTATAAAACAATGGAAGTTAAACAACATAGCTACTTACAAAATTTTCAATTAAACCTCGATACTTCAACATATAATCACAACCCTTAGTTAACCCAATGTTGATCAATTATTCAATTGACTCTTCTTTGTATGTTAGCACCTATTAGTAGACATCCATGGATTAATGTAAATTAATTATTCAAATATAAAGATCACAAGAAATATGAAAACTTAAGTAACTTCTAAATGTAAGTACTCACAAACTTTGTTATCAACCCTTTTTTTCATTGTCGTCTTGTCTTATGAGTTGATTAGGTTCCATTTTGTTTTCTTTTCTGCAACAAAACAATTGAAAATTAGTATTTAATATGATAAATAAATTCGATGTTCACAAAAGAATAAATAAATGATCACATACCTCTGATGCACATTGTTGTTGGGATGCATCCTCCTATGATGTGATTATGTTCATTTCTTTTACCACCTCCTTGTACACTCTTTTAGACATCCCTACTAGCATGTATTGGATTTCCCCTAGTTTGTTGCTTGGAATTTTAATAATCTTCTTGAAAAATGAAAACAACACAATAAAGTTTTTAAATGGACATGAAAGTAAATATATCAAAAAAAAATAATTTGGTAATATTGGAACATATTATAGAAAAACATGTTTAGTAATAATACCTTTTATATGACTCTTTTTTGTTATTGTAAGTTTTTGATATTGCAAGTCTCGCGAGTCTTATTGACCATGGCTCTGGAAACACTTCTTGTAGTAAACGTATAGCCTAATTCTTAGAGTCATTGGATTTATTTTTGTATTGTAAGTGGACATGATGTCTATATGCTCTTTCCACTATATCCCTCAAGTCTCTGTACAAAAAAATTCCCCTCTCATTAACTTCAAGCACCACTCTAGATGAACTGATGACCAAGTTGTCATCATCATTTACATCCTTAAAAAAATTTGTCCTCTTATGATGAGATTCCATTCCCTCGCCATCAGCCGCTACATAACATTAAAAAAATTTGAAATCAAGTGTTTAAAACTTACTAGTGATTAATTTTAAGAAATTCATTTTTAGTAAAAGTCAAAGAAAAACTTAATGTTGATTACCTTTCGATCCACCTGTTTCCTCTCTTTACAACATTTCCATAAATATTTTATGCTCTTTTGCACTCAAATTGTGAACAATCTTATCGAGTTTCTTCAATTTTTTGCTCTACGTAACATGCATTAACCAATACACATCATTGATTTAAACTTACAATATTTCAAATTATATATTAACCTTTTAATAAAACTTAAATAACTTGTCTACTTCTTTTCTTGGGATGAGCTACCACCACTCTCGTTGCAATAAAATGTTTTCTTTGAACTTCGATCAACCATATTGTATCAAAAAAACATGAAATCATGAGAAATAGAAATTATGAAATTTTATACAATCGATTATTTTAGTGTGCTTCATTAAACAAAATGCACCGAGGTGTCAATAATATACTCGCACCAACATGTAATACTAGTCATTGGGCACCGCTAACCCATACACATATGATACAAAATCAATAATATTTTTTTTTGACCACTCGGTGCTTTACACAGATATGTGTGCCCTGGTGCACTTTTCTATTCATTGAGCACCAAGGCAATTTTCTTGTATAGGGTGCACCAAGGCGATTTTCTTGTATAAGGCACATCCGGGTGTCTTTTCTGTACATTGTGTATTGTGGATTTTTTTTTTTTAAATTCACTGACAATGAAATAGTTGACAATGTTTGGAATCCAATGCAATGAGTGGTACCATTGCGACGAATACCAAACGTCCCATATACAACTAAATAATCCCTATAAAAATCTATTTAAAAAAAAAAATAAACCCTAAAAAAAATATGTTGCTTATAAAAATAAATCCTATAAAAATCTATTGCTTATAAAAAAAGGAGAAAGAGAAAAAACAACAAGAAAGTTACGACTGCCAATATTGAAGGTAACTATGAAACTGTTATATGTTTTTTAACATGCATTGAAAATAGTTTGAATCAAATAGGGAAAGATTGAAATGATTAGTAGAATGAAAACATATACCTGGAATTTCTTATTTGCAGATTTGTATGTGCCCTACAGATGCCTTCTAATTTTGGCTCTTCAAAAAAATCCGACCACTCCAAAGTCTTTCATGGTAAATCTCTCTTTCACAAATCTTCCCTCTAAATTCTGGCAAAAAAATGAACTAGTGAATAGTGTTTTCATTTATAAACAAATACGTTTTGAAAAATGAAATTCCCTTTATTTTTTCACTGTTTTTTTTCAATTAGTATGGAAAAACACTTATTAAACTATATATTTTAAAAATTAAGTTTGTAGTCAAACCAATGCACCTCATTGAATAATGTGTCTCAGTGCGTATATAGTAACAAACACACCGATACCAATTTTAGCGACATAATAGAAATGCAAACCTCCATTATTAAAATTTATGGATGTTTTGGTTTGTGGAGCTTGTAATGGATGTGATGGTTCGGTGCATTGAAAAGTTTGTCACTCCAATGCGTTTTGTATATATATAATTATCAGTGTGTTATAAAATACATAAACACATCGATAAATTTTAATATTGAATTCTTGCACGTATTGATGATGGTTTTGGCTCAAATGAAGGGAAATGAATTATAATATCAAATGGCCAATACTTTTGATTCCAGCTCATTCCATATCATTGCAAGTTTGTCAACTTCTTCCACACCATTTGAAGTAAGTCTAGAGTTTATTTATAATTCATTTATCTAATTGAAATTAGGTCATTTATGCACGTGCATTTGAATTATTTTTCAATGAATTTTGTAGGATCATAAATTTGGATTGAGTTCAGATGAGAAAGATATTCCACCGATGCAAAAATGCCACAAGCTCTTATCAAGAGAAAGATACAGCAGAAAAATGTTTGATGAAAATGGACAACTGCTTTACCTTGCCAATTGTAACATGCCATCTTTCAGTAACCTGCAACCTGGGTCAACGGTAATACATTGTGAACTGGATCTCTTTTATGGCATGCCATTGGTATGTGGTTGTTCAAAATGTAAAGGGTTGAAGAAGAATGTTTGACGTGTAACATTGTCTCATTATATTAATGATCGAATACCCAAAGTTTATGGTATAATATCTCTCACTGTGGTTAATAATCCAATAGGTGATATAGAAAAGACACACAGAAATAATTCCATGTGCTCCTTTTTTGAAAAGTTGGAAGTCAGATCAACTATGTTTCCTCCTAAATTATCCAACTTGTCTCCTTTTTTTGATTCAATGGAGAATTCTTATAGTGAGCCAAAGTATGATATCAATACTACCCAAAACATCACTATTAGGAGATCAAAAAAATTGTATGAGCTAAGGGAAAAAATGTCCAAGTACACACAAAAGTTTGTTCAATTGTTGGAAGCTAGTGATGAGTTCCCTCTTCCTATCCATCTACAAAGTAAATACCAAACCAATTACAACTGAGCTTTCTATGGCACTTGGTTATCGTCCATGCATGTGCTTGATGTTGGAACCGAATTCTCTTTTTGTGGTAATATTTATATGATTTCCAAGTCTAAAATAGGTGTTGCAAATCTTTGGTTGTTTATCATTTCACATGTATTTGTTCCTCCCAAAGAATCAGTGGCACTTACGCCATTTTGTGATTCTCTTTATAATCGGTTTGGTTACTTAAATATTGTCAAATACAAACATAGCATTTCCATGTATATTATGTGCGTGAATGGTTATGCTTTTGGACACTTCAACAGGAAAAACCTGTTATATATCGACGATTGTCCACAAACTCATGGGAACATTGCAGGGTTCATAAATAGTTGTAGGACCTCATTATTTAGTGAAAATTGTTCCTATGAGGAACACTCCAATGACAACAATTTCTTTCTGAAAACGAAGGAATCTAGATTTGTTGTTGTGCGTGCAATACATAGTTTGTCTCCTCGTGATGAGTTGTTAATAAACTATAACTTTCATATACCACCAATGGTTCTTCAAAAACACCTTGCATTGGGTCTACCTTTAGACATCCCCTTGGGACGTAAGAAAAAGAGGATGGAGTAATTGTATTTTTGGATTTTCAATGGAACTAATGTAAATGTATTTCTTAATTCAAAATTAGTTTTACAAAACGGTTCGTTGCATGTTACAATCATTACATCAAAGATGGGGACTAAGCTCCCTATAACTTCTATGCATGGACTTTTGTTTATTTTATGTATTTAGTTTGCTTAATTCTTTTTATATTTTTATATATTAATAATGAACCTTAGCCATTATGATCTTTTCACACTAGGGATTATATTAGGGCCTAACATGACCCACATGTGAAAAATAATGTCTTTTCCCTTAAATTTGGTGCTTTATGGATTATTCTTGATGCAAAGGACCCTATAATATCAAATAGGCTTACAAAGGGAATATGTAAAGCATGACTTATTTAAGGATATCTTAATATTAATTGTGAAGTGTTATCCCCCACTTCTAGGGATAACTAGGAGATCATGTCTTGAGGCCCACAGGTCCTAGACATGGAGTACCGAGAGCAGGATTGACTTTAGCATGGCCCTGGAGGGCCCACCTTTTCTTTCTTCCAACACCTTTATCTTGTCAGCAGCAATAACATCCATCACCATCAGCTTGGTCTTGTGTCAGAGATGGTTCTTGCTCCATGAGGTAATTAGTCCGGGTATCATGGTATGTGTCACTTTCATCATCAAAACCCTTCAATATGTGCATTTGATTCCTTTTGTTTCTAACAAATGCTTGGATCTTACACTTGCCCACTTGACCATCTCTGGGGGGATTGACAGGATTCCCTAGTAAGTGTGTGTCATTAGGTTTCAGATTGCCACTGGAGGGGATTTCTAAAAATCCATCGTCCGCTCCCTTCACATCACCACTTTTTCATCTTGCTTCCCACTCACCTATCCCATTCCACTTGTCCGGGCAATGGGTTGACCTATTTACAAGATTGCACCTTACCTCATGGGAAGAAGGGGCTAAAGGCCCAGAAGGTAAAAGAAAGTTGGCAAAAGATAAAATCCTAAGAATAAAACCTTGAGATGCTTCGCCCAGGGATCCCCGAGAAAGAAAAAAAAGGATTCTCAGCAAGAAACAAGAGGGACACATAAAAATAACAAAACAAGACCTAGTCATAGGATAGGGGGTCTCATCACGAGCCAGCCTATTAGGTCCATGGGTACCTAGCAGTATGACATTACCGCTAGTTGGTTACCATGCCAGGGTAGTGACTCTTGGTTGCATGGCCAAGGGAAAGGGGGTCTCATCATGAGCCAACCTTCTCATATTTGCAAAAATACTTGTGGGTAGCGTTGTCACCACTGGTCACCACGCCAGGGCAGTGTCCCCTGATTAGCCTCTTGAATAAAAAAGCAATAAAAATAAAAGAATAAAAAGAAAGAATAAAGGCATGGGCTTGGAAATATTTTCATCTAGGACAGGTGCAACTCGCCTTCTACAAAGACACCCACAGGTAAAGCTTTGCATCCTTTTCCCTCACTACACCCACTTGCTTGGACATCCCTTGACCACATCACCTACTTTCATGGCTTGGATGAGGTCTCTTCTGGAAACTTTCCTTTTCCAGTGGACACTAGCCCAATAGGACGCCTTGTCATTTTCTCCAAATGTGTATTGCAGGCTTGTGTAATGTCTTTAGCTTTGACTGATGTATTAGGGATTTTATGCACATGTTTAATAATATTTATGATGAGATGTGATTAAAATTTCTATGATCCCTGTGACTAATGAGCCCACGGAGTGCGTAGCTATTGATGTGCAGGATCATGCCCGACACATAGGTACCATTTGGATCGGTACACATGGGGAGATGATCAGTTCGGACCTCCATGGGGATGAAGAGCCCATTAGATGGATGTTGAGACCCCAGTAGGGGGAAAACATAGGACATAGATGGATCAGGGGCTTTGCACCAAAGAAGAGGAGGACGTTCCACCAGAGGCACCCTAACAGAGCCTGACCTAGGGGGGTTGTGCCCTTTCAATGGAATGTTGGCCTTGGAAGGCCTAGGACATCACCCATGAGGTCCATGACATCATCCCTGCTTCATGGACATTTTGGCACATGGACAGGGCAGTTTGGCACGTGTGGAATCTTGGAGAAGCCCAAGGGGGGCTAACGTTTTGCTCTTGGAGGCTGCATTTTCCCTAGAAGGGGCTAAATTCACCCTAGAAAGGGGATGGCATCCTTCTGTTGCTTTATTAGGGTTTTAATTTGTCATTTAATGTAAAACAGTATGATTTTTAATATTTTGGCCTTGTCGACCTTTTTATGACCTAAAAGTAAAATTAGGTCATTGATACAGTATATATTGAGGGTTTTTACTCTCATTTTTTCATCATCTTTCACTCACTCATTAGTGAGGTCTGAAATTTGCACTAGACTTGGGTTATTTGGCTGAAATTATGAGGCACACTTGTTGAAGGAAGACTTTCTTGGCATATTTTGGCATTTCTCTTGGTGGAAGGTGTTACAACTAGGGTTTGATATGCTTTTCTTGGTGATATGTAAGCGAATTTATGCAAAACTTCTTGATTGAATGGTTGTTTTGTTATTTCTTACATATATTGTTATAAATTTGTTGAATAAACCCTATGTGACAAGCACACATGGTAGGTCCTTGTCTCATGTCCCCATTAAGAGATTTTTCAGCCATTGTTTGAAGAAGGAAAAAGCCTAGCCGTAGCTACACTCTTCTTCTCTCTTCATTTTTTTCTAGCCATTTCTATTTTTCAAGCTAAGAAGAAGGAGACGCATCAAAGCCTAGTTCTTCTACACTTTGGTCCAATGTCTTCTAGGGTTTGCTGATAAAGCCTTGTTGTAGCTACACTTTCCTTTTCAAACCCTCTTGTCTTAGTTTTATGCTATTTTCTCAGCTAGTCGTCATTGCCATTGAGTTAAGGAAGGAGGAGAGAGCACTAAGGCCTAGTTCCCCTAGACCAAGGTGAGCCTCTCTCCCTCGGGTTTTTGACTTTGAGGCCTTGCTCTAGCAACACCTCAAAGCTTCACCTTCCAGTCCTTAGTTGTGTTATCTTTTGATCCTTTAGCTCCTGCGTCCTATACTTTTGACTCCATTAACCCTACGACACTGATCTAAAGGCCTTTTGTCTTGAGTGTACTTGATCACAACAACTCTCAAAACTTTGAATCAAACTCTAACTGCTAACCCTAGCTTATAAACTAACCCTATTAACCTATTGTTTTCGTCATCCCTTGACATAATATCATTTGTGCAGCTAATGTTTGTCCTATAAGCAATTGAATGGTGGTTTAAAGGCATTAATTTAATGAAGTGTTGATTGTTGCATTGAATGCCACGTTTACTTAGCATTTATTGAAGAAGTGAAAATATATTTCATTGTTATTTTATAAACATTGACTTCATCAATATTTATTATCAAATTGCTTATATGTGTATCAAATAGTCATTGATCTATATGAAGTACTAACCAAGTGAGAAAGCTTGCATATATCAATTTCTTGTTGCTTTGTCTCAGACAGGTGCATCTCTCTTTTCTTGGTTATACTTTTTTATTGGCTGTTAGTCGAACTATCTGCTCGGTGGTGACTTGTGAGGGGGGGAACTTATCTTTGTATTACAATCCTTTTCCTTCTCAAAACCCCAGGTCACCAGGGACATCTCCCCTGGGCCTTACCTCCCTAAACAGAAAGAACCATCCCATTGAGGTGACATTGGGTGGGATTGGTTCTAGTCACGCCAGTTTTCCCTTTCTTCTCTAGCTTTTTATCCTTACTACAAGCTGGGCAATAACATGAAGGACAAATGATATTTCTCTATGAATTGTTTTATAAGACATATGTATTAATAAAATTATTTTGATTACATGATTACAAAAAATATGAGAATCAATATTAGTAATTGTAGAATTTACACAGAACACTAATGTCATAGGATGGATGCACATTATGTAAAATTAAAATTTTTGGGAGGGAAAGTATCATATGTTCACGTTATATAATGACTTTATGTCAAATTTTATTTTGTGTTAAAAAACATGGTGGTGGTTGGGACTACATAAACCAATTAATTAAATTCATCATTTCAAAATCATTTGTCATTGTGTTTCATTTTTACAATATTTTTAAATAGTTTACACAAAATCATCTTTGATGAAATTGCATGCATCTATAGATCTATAGGACCGACTTAATGGAAACGACCTTGTATATCTTGATCATCAACCTAGCCTCCCTCTATATAGAATCGATCCTCTGCCACTCCCTTAGCACTCTAGCCTACATATCCTCCTCTGCGAGCCACTCGACTTTCTCCATGATATTGTTCTCGTCATCGCTATCACTATAATAACTGGCATAAATTCAATTGTAGATCATGTACCTAGACCTCCTCTTCTTCATCTCAGGGGGCTTATCAAATAGCTCTTTGAAATTGGGGAGGAATTTCTCATACGCACTTGTGCAATTGATTATTGGAAGATGGCATGTTACAATCTTCCAGCAACCAATTGTACAAGTGCAGCTGGGAAATCCCTCCCCAAGGTCAAAGATCTATTTGATAGGCCCCGCGAGGAGAAGAAGAGGAGTTTTATGTGTGTGATATACAAATTAATTAACGCCATTTATTATGGAGACAACAATTACGAGAACAATGTCATGGAGAAAGTCGAGTGGTTAGCAGAGGAGGAGATGCGGATCGGAGTGCTGAGGGAGTGGCAAAGGATCAATGATGTCTAAAAGTAGGCCATGTTGATGATCAAGAGCAAGAACATCATTTTCGTTAAGCTGATCCTATTCAAGGAAGATGATGATGTAGCAGAAGAAATGAGAGAGAAAGACAAGGGAAACCAACAGTAGAGAGATCGAGATTTTGTTTCCCATGTTCCCCTTCTGGATGAGAAAACGATCGAACGCATGGTTGTGGAGAAGAAGAAACATGATGAACTTCTTAGTAAGTACATGGGTGAGGATCTCATTGAGGAGTAGGCCAGGGCCAAGGAAATGATTAATATTTAACGATAAGACATGCTGACAAAGTTTATGGATCATCGGTTGTTTTTCCAAATGAGCTTCTTAACTTCTATTAAATATACAATATGGATCTTAGGTCAATCTTGAGGCTAACATAGTGTTATAATTAAGACATCCACTAGGGTCCTTTCTTGTTGAACATGGAAAAGGGGAACTAGGAAGCTTCAATCGTAGAGCTTGGCATTCTTAATTATGTCAAAGTAGGGGCCAAGATGAAGGACTTGGAAGGGAATGGAGTTTATGTGCTCGGTGCACAAGCAAGGGCCCTAGTTACAAATACTTCGAAGCTACAAAATTACACCCCATCCTCAAAGAGCTATTTGATAAGCCCCATCGAGGTGAAGAAGAGGAGGTGTAGGTATGCGATCTACAATCGAATTGACACCAATTCATATTATGGCTACAGGAATGACAAGGAAGGTATCTTGGAGAAAGTCAAGCAGTCAACAAAGGAGGAGATGCGAGGAAGAGCACTGAGGAAGTGGTATAGGATCAAGTCCATGCACTAAATTATCAAAGGCACTGAAGAGTGACCTATGTTTTTTCCTTTACAAAGAAAAACCTCCACAAAATTTAATTATGGAGGTTTACATATGTATATTTTGAATAAAATTGTTTTTTTCTTTTAGCTACTACTATTGCTACTACTGCACTCTTTGTTATCGACATATCTGATTCACATAAAATTCTTTTAAAGCACACATATATATAGATAAAATAAATTTAAAATATAAAACACAAACATATATAACTAATTTGTATTTATCAAAATTTGAAAATAGTTTTTGTTTGCAAAAAAAAGTGGAAAAGTAAGCGGTTTTCTTAACAAATACATATGCATTGCATCTCATGTACCATATCTGACATTAGGCGCTGAATAGACATCTATTAAATATAATGCACCAGCACATCATTGTTAGTCGATCATCGACATCTATAGTGACGTGTTGTGATATATAGCGCATGGGTTAAGGGTTGGTGTTAAACCACACGATGCATTAGATTATATTAAATGCACTGAATCTCTATGTTAGTTCATGCACCAAATGGTTTTAACCGATGTTTTGTCTTTTCATGATGCACCGTTAACAAGTGCATTTTACAATGTGCACCAAAATGATAATTTTTAAACTATTTTTCCCAGTACAACTTAATCGCCCCAGTGCGTTTAGTTTAAAGTAACGCATCAGTATGCATTGATACCGATGCCTTTGTATTATAACGCACTAGTGACAAGGCATCCCATAAAATTAACCGAGATGGTAAATTATTATGTATTTTTCTCGATGTATTGTAGTACACATTACTGGTGCAATTTATTTATGTGACGCACCACAGAGGAAATATGTGCTTCAAAAACTTGGCAATGTGTTCAATTAAAAGAATGCACCAATGTGTTTATTTCAATTGGCACACTTCCCAACATGTTAGTGGTGCTTACCATAAGAGGTAGTGCGTTGCAAATTTGTGAAAATTCAGCCCGATTTCATGCTCTTTACATTATCGATGTGTATTTTTTATCCATCCTCACCGATCGGTGAAATTATTGAATATAATTTTACGCGGTGTGATGTGTTAATATAAACACACCGGTGCTACCATGCTATTGGAGCACCAATGTTTTATTTAACGGTGCATTATGTTGTCGATAGCACCAGTTATAGGGCATCCATCGAAATGACATAGCGAGTTGATGCAAGGTGTTACTATTAACTCATCGATACCACCGTGATAGTGGAGCATCGTCCTTTTGTTCCTTGGTGTGTTGTAAATGCAAGTTCACTAGAAACGAGGTGTCCAATGAGATGCCCCACTATGAAAATTCGAGAAATATGTCCCAGAGCATTTCTGTATATAGTGACGGTGCATTGGATTACAATTATTGCACTATTTAGTTAAATTTTATAAATTGTTATGTTAGTGGTGCAGTGAGTTAAGTGAAGTGTACCAGTGCATAATGTTAAACAACTCTGGTGTGATTGATTCAATGCATGTATTTTTTTTATAAAGTATGGAGAGGCATTTGAACATTGACTTAGCGAGGTATTATTGTGATAGTACACCCCAATGCGTTTAGTTAAAATTGGTGCACCACTAGGTTAAATTTTATATATCGTTGAGCTAGCGGTGTGGTTAATGAAGTGCAATTGGTCGGTGCAAGTATAATCCCAATTTACACCAGTGTTGGGCGTTCTTAAGGACACACCATTTTGTTTTTAGTAATTTATCACGGTGCGCTAGATTGAACGACATCGACGTGAACATATATGGATGCGTCAACCATAGTTATCACTGTGTATTTAACACAATACACAATGCTATGGGGCGAGTCAAATCGTTCAAACACATCGCGTGAAATTTTTTTTTTTTTGAAAAAAATGTAAAATTTCAAGTTAAATTCTAATTTTGATTGGATGAAAATTAAAATAGGAAGGTAATAAATACTTTACTTGGTCTCTTCTATCCCGAAGAGGCATGGTTGCATCGTTGAGAGGAAATGAAAACTCGTGGTGATTTCCAAAATTTGGAAATCTATGGAATCCACCATTGGAGCTATCCTAGTCGGTGTAGAGCATCAGAAATAGGGAATCTTAGGAATAAAGTTGAACATCAGTGCTTTCTTGAGAATTTGGAAGCACTAGATGCATTGTAACAATGAAAATCGGTTTGGTAATTTTTTTTTTATTTACCCTATCATGGTGCGCCCTTAGATATAAAGACACATCAAGAGTACCATTCAACAATATTAGTGTGATTTATTCGGTGCATGTAATTTTATCATAAAGTATGGTGATGCTACCAAAACATGGATGCATCGGTGCTATATTCTTTATGAACGTCTTGGTGCGTACTTTTCAAAGGTGTCAGTGTGATTTATTCGGTGCATGTAATTTTATTATAAAGTATGGAAGTTCTACTGGAACATGGACGCACTGGTTCTATATTGCTCATGATCTGACCGGTGTGTATATACCTTAAAGGTGCATCAAGGAAAAAACCTCTACAAAAACTTACAGTCCCCCACCTCCTCTATGAACAGTGATGGTGCATTTGAACATTTAATTCTCAGTGCTCTAGTTTTCAGGTGTGCACCAGGGCGTTTTTACCATAAAGGTGCACCAAAAAAAAAAAATAACCTCTGCAAAAAACTCTAGCTTCCTGCCTCTTCTAACAACCTCCGCTATAAACAACTAAGATAAACTTTTCAGGGGAGGTTCCATAAAAACATCTGCAAGGAGGTGTTCTCCTTGTAATGCTTTTTGGGGTAGCATAGTACTTGCAGAAGTTCATAGCTTCATTTTTAGTGGTAGTTGCAACACTCCATGCCATAATAGTGAGTGGTAAGAGTTTCCAATGGGGAAAGAATCAAAATAAGGCTTTCAATGAGATTAAAAGCAAGATCATTCGAGCACCAATTCTCATATTACCAAACTTGCAAAATCATTTCGGAGTGGAGACAGATGCAAGTGGGTATGCCATGGGAGCAATTTTGATCAAGGAGGAATTCTTATATGCTATCATTATGAAATATTTCATGGGTAGTTCTCGACTACCGTACCCGTGAAAAGGAACTCTATGACTTGGTTCAAGTTGTCAAGAAGTGGAAGAACTATATGATGGGAAAGGAGACCATCATCCACATAGATCACTAGCCACTACAATATTTGCAAGCCCAAAGTAAGTTACAACAAACCAAAAATTGCAAGTGGATGAATTTTTTACAGCAATTTCATCTAGTCATCAAGTATAAGAAGGCTAGCACAAACAGATTGGTAGATATGCTTTCAAGGCCACNATGGAGACTTTTACCCATGATGCATACAAAGAGGCATGCACAGAAGATGAGGACTTCAAAGAGGTGTTTCAGTAGCTATAGGGACAAATTCATGTAGAAGAAGATGACTACAAGGTTGACTATCATTTCCATAATGGGTTACTTATAAGCTTGACAAGCTTTGTGTCCCTAAAGGTGAACAATTGCAGCTTATTAGAGAGGCTCACACCTCCAAGGTTGCCGGGCATTTTGGTGTTGTGAAGACAGTTGTCAACTTACAAAGGTATATGTATTGGACCAAACTGCAATAATATGTGTCACAGTATATTAGATTATGTATACTTTGTTGTACCAACAATATCAATAATAGGAATCAAGGTATATACCATCCCTTACATGTACCCACTCGACCTTGGGAAATAATTTCCATGGATTTTGTGGGAGGCTTACCAACAACTAGGAAGGGACATGACTATGTATTTTTGGTAGTTGTTAGGTTTATCCAGATGTGCATTCTCATGCCTTATAAAAATACCATCAAAGGACAATAAGAAGCAAACATGTTCTTTCAACAAATATGGGTGCACTTTGGGATACAAGGAGCATCATCTCAGATAGGGATACCATATTTCTCAATACATTTTGGACTACATTGTGGGAGAAGATGGACACTAAGTTGAAGATATATACATCATTCCATCAACATGCAGATGGGTAGACCTGGTGAAACTTCCATCAATAGGACTTTGGTGCAACTTTTGAGGGGTTACAATCAAAATCATTCAAAGACCTGGGATGAAAATATGATCTACATACAACACTCTTATAATAGAGCAATCCACACATCTACTAGTAAGTCACCTTTTGAAACTTGCTTTGGATATTTTCTACCTTCACCTTTGGATGTTGTATATGGATAGCAAAGATTAAGGGAGAACCTCACAAGAGATGCATTGAGAGTGGAAAAATGTGTTGATAAGATTAGGAAAATCTATTTGCAAGTGTAAGAGATGTTGAAGAAGTCACGGGAAAAATACAAGGCCATACATGATCAACATAGAACTAAGAATTCATTCAAAGTGGGAGACAGTGTTTGGTTATAGTTGAACAAGGAAATAATACATGATCCTAGTAATAATATCAAGGCATATGTACCTTTCAATATATTAGAGTAGGTGGTAGATAATTCCTACAGGCTCAGTATACCCCCATACATGTGCATTTACTTAGTAGTGAATGTAGAGAATTTCAAACTCTACGAGCCTTTCATTTTGGATCAAGAGGAGTAGGTCCTACCTTCCATAGAGGACTTAGCACCAGATGCTCAGGTAGAGTTGGTAGAGGACACAATTTTTCAAAAGCGGTTCAAAACTACAAGACAGGGGTAGCATGACCTTTTGCAAATTGGGTTGAAAGAACAAATTCCAGGCAAAGAAAAGTGGTACTCTAGGGAGAAGGTCAAGGATAAAATTTATCACCTAATTCAGTAAATATTTTGGGGACCAAAATCCTCCCTAAATGGGGAGGTATGATCTGGATTTTATCATTTTATTATTTCCATCTATTTTGATGCTTTTAGAGTGGAAAAAATTGGAGGAATAAACTTGTAAGGTCATTTTAATGTTAGGCCCCAATTTGGAAAATTGGGATTTGAAATCTTTCAAAGCCATTTTGGCTCATCAAGCGGCATTTTTTGGTGTCAAAACTTTCTAAAATTTAGTTAACACCCCTTGAAAATATTATACACATTGAGACCTTTCCAACGATGCAAAAATCATGTCGATCAGAGCTCATATGAAAAAGTTATGTCTCTCACAAGTTGACCTATCATTTTGACAACCATGGTATGAGTGCATGCCACGTTAGCCCCCATTACTCACGCATATGGGTCTAGACATGTATGGACTTTCAATAAGATTCTAGAATCTTCAAAACCTTATCATAATTGAGCCTTGAGGAAGTAAAAAAAACCTACCCCTAGATGGCTATCAAGCAATGTTAAATACCAAGCCACTAGGAGGGGAGGGGGTTCCATTCTTTAGCATTGTATTTTTTCCATAGTTGAAAATAAAACCTAGGAGTGTAATTTTGAGAGGATATCAGAGGAGGAAAGATTTTGTAGTAGCCATACAGGCCATAGTGTTAAAGGAAACTCCACAGAGAGTGTCTCTTTCTTTGTACTTGCATTTGAAGAAAAGAGAGCAGAGCGGCCTCACCTTTTAGCTGGGTTTTCTTTCATATTGGGTTTCCCATGTGTTGTGCCAAACATCAACACCTTCCTTTTTTCTTGTATTTTTGCTTGTGAATCCATTTTTAGCCAAGAAAATGGGATCCTCCTTCTCAACTTGAGAACCTCTTGATTAACTAAGAATAGCTACCTCGACATCTTGATCTTTGCTAAAGTCTTCTCAACCCCCTCTAATTAAGTTTCTTTATCTTGCGAGTCAATTTGGTTTTTGGTTTAACACTTATACATTTTAAGAGACTTTTCTAGGGATATTAGAGTAGTTCTCGTTAACTCTGCCAACCCATCGAAGGATTTCCCATGATTTCCTTTAGTACACACTAGAAGACCTCCTTCCAACTACTCCAATGCATACCAGAGGTATTCCCACAAACATGTTGTTGTTTTGGTAGCCACAGGAGGTATTTTCCTCCTCGACAACTTTTCTTAGAGAAGAAGAAAATTCCAAGTCAAAGGAAGACCATTGAACAATTGAAGTGTTGATATTATGGTAGTTGTGGGAGGTATCAACCTCCACGTGTAACCTCTGACTAGAATAAAATATTCTGAAAGCTAGAGAAACCCTAAACGAATGTGTAACAACCCTAGAAGACAAGTCATCTTAGTAAAATAAATAATATTAAAGTATTACCCTCTAGAAAGAGAAGTTGGCCTAGACAGGTGACAAAGAACAGTATAAATAGAGGGGCTTGAGTCCATTTGGACACACACTCTCAATCAAGACAAGTAGTGCACAAGTCTAGAGGAAGGAGTGCAACTGCAATGATTGCAATTGGGAACTGGTTTTGGTCTGTGGTTTGGGACTTTCTGCTTGGTGCGCTATCTTTGGAAAAAAAGTGTGCTCTCTCTTGGTTATCTATTGGGTCTAGTGCTACTTTTGGAATAATTCTATCTGTCAAAGGTTATGGTGCCCGGGGGTGGCTACGTGCTTATGTTTGGGTGACAATATTGTGATATTTTCTATGGTTAAATGAGCACATCGGATATTTTGACAGGTTATGGGCCCACACTATCTTCAGAATAGTCTAACCATAAGAAGATAGAACGACAGTTCCTTAGCAAGATCATCGTGGCACTAGTTGCAACTGCCACTAGGGTTTCTAAATTTGCAGCTGCAACAAACCCTAACCTAACTCTCTGGGCACTTCAAGTGTGACATTTGGCATAATTCTTGGACATTCTAATGCATCGTAGCCTAGCGCACCTCTTGGTACCTTCATCTAGAAAGAATGTCAAGGTTGAATTTTTTGGGTCAAAGTCAAAGGCAGTCATGAATTACTCCATGAAGTCAGAGAACAAGCTAGAAGGAGCTTCAAACTTCAGAGCATGGAAGACAAGGATTGACCTCATCCTTGCCAAGAACAAGGTTCTAGATATCGTGAAGGGCAAGATCGTGGAACCACAGTTTGAAGCAAGAAAAAAAATGATCCTCAGAATGTTGTAGCAATGGAGAAGTTCAAGGACACTGACATCAATGCTACGAGTATCGTTGTGGACTCTGTCAAAGATCACTTGATACCATACATATCCAATCTTGACTAATCCAAGAAGATGTATGATGCCCTAACTAACCTTTTTGCAGTCAGAAATATTAGACAAGTGATGAGTTTGAAGAATGAGCTTCATGACATAAAGATTACTAAGGATGACATTGTAGCCTCATACTTTGTGAGGATTTATCAGTTGAGAGATCAACTACAATCTATTGAAGAAGTTATTCCAAAAAATGAAATTGTGAATATAGCACTTAATGGTCTTTCTAGATCATGGGATGCATTTCTTGCAAGCATGGATACATAAAAGGAGTTTCCAACGCTGGAAGAACTTTGGACATGTTGCGCATAAGAAGAGACAAGGCTAAACTCAAAATGAAGAGGATGCTCAATCTTATGCAACAAAGTTCAAGAGACATGAAGGTAAGAAAAGATTTGGTTCAAGAAAGAAATTCAATCATAAGAAAGATACGTCAAAGGTACAATGTTTTGGATTCCATGAATATGGCCACTACAAAAGGGATTGTCCTAAACTAGCAAAGAAGAGAAATGAAATAAATCATGCGTTAGCTGCCAATGATGAAGAACCTTCAAAGAAATCCAAGCATGAAGAAATAAATTTCTTCTACTACTCAGCTTTTACAGGATCTTTTGAAGATGAAATTTGGTTGATTGGTAGCGGAGCTTCAAGACATATGATAGGTGATCGTGAAAATCTCTCAAGCATGAAGGAGAAGGAAAACTCTCATAAATTGGAACTTGGAGACAAGAACTCTTATGCAGTCAATGGAATTGGGAAAGCTTCTATCAAAATGGAATCAGGTAACAATGTTCATCTTAGCAATGTTTTATGTGTTCCTGGTTTGAAAAAGAATTTGTTATCTATTTCTTGCTTGGAAGACAAAGGAGATAGAATAGCCTTTGTCGGTGGGAAAGTTCTTATATGGTCTAAATATTAAAGAATATAAGATGCTAGAGTCGTTGGGATTCATGAAGGAAGATTGTATAAACTCCTAGGTCAAAATGCTCAAGCTCTTGTACATGATGAACTCAATCCTAGTGAGTTATGGCATAGAAGGTATTCTCACCTTCATTATCAAGCATTGCCATCTCTAAAGAATATAGTTGTAGGCATTCCAGAACTACAATCAGTACACAAAGGTGTTTGTAGAGGATGTGCACTTGGGAAGAATATTAAGAAGGCATTCCCAAGTAGTGAGAATAGATCCAAGGAGATCTTGGATATGATACACTCAGATGTATGTGGTCATGTGCCAGTTAAATATTTAGGATGCTCTCTTTACTATGTGGTGTTCATATATGAATTCTCAAGAAAGAACTAGATGTATCTGTTAAAGACAAAAGATGAAGTATTTGTCAAGTTCCAAGAATTCAAAGTTGAAGTGGAAAACTTAACAGATAAGAAGATCAAGACACTAGGATCTGATAATGGAGGATAATACACCTCCAAGGAGCTCATTTCCTTTTGTAATGTGGTCGGGATTAGGAAGGAGCTAATTGTCCCACATAACCCTCAACAAAATGGTGTGGAAAAAAGAAAGAACCATTCCATTAAAGAATTTGTTAAGTAAATGATGAATGACCATAATCTATCCATGTTTCTATGGGGAGAAGCAACTGTGACAGTCGTATATATTCAGAATAGAAGTCCTCATTGTATATTAAAGAACATGACTCTAGAAGAATCCTTCTCCAGAAAGAAGCCAAGTGTGGAACACCTAAGGATATTTTGTTATCTTGGCTATATCCATGTTCCCAAGGACAAAAGGAAGAAGTTGGAACCTTCAGGAAAGAAGGACATATTCGTTGGATATAGTGAGACATCAAAAACTTACAGAATCTATGTCCCAGGTCAATAGAAGGTTGAAATCAACAGGGACATGACTTTTGATGAGAGGATTGCCTTTAGGAAATCTATAGAAGATTCCATGGACTCCAATGACAAAGAATAACATGAATATCCCAAGGAATAAAGTACATGTTCTCTAGAACATCCCAGTGAAGAACCAGACCAACCACTTGAACCCGTAGAACCAGTTGTTGTACCCAAGAATAGAAAATGACCAACATGGCTAGAATCCACCTTATAGGAAGTAGAAAGGCATAAATCTCCCAGTGGCACCTTCAGGGAAAGTAAGAGGCCCAAAAGGTTCTCTAGTTTTGTGACACTCATGAAAATTCTTGTCAATACAGAACCTTCCACCTTTGAAGAAGCGTTCAATAAGAAAGAATGGAAGGAAGTTATCATGGAAGAATATCAATCCATAATGAAAAATGGTGTATGGGAAATTGTTCCTAGACCTAAAGGAAATTTTGTAGTAACTTCAAAATGGGTTTACAAGATAAATCATGCAGCAGATGGGAGTATCGATAAATACAAGGAAATATTTGTGGCTAGAGGGTTCTCCTGACAAGAGGGAGAAGACTATGATGAGACATTTTCTCCAATTGCCAGATATACCTCTATGAGAGCCATCATATCTCTTGCAGCATCCCTAGGTTGGATTTTACATCAAATGGATGTAAAGAACACCTTTCTCAATGGATTAATTGAGGAAGAAGTATACATAGAGAAACCTCAAGGTTTTGAGGTACACCCTAGAGAAACTCATGTGTGCAGATTAAATAAGGCCTTGTATGGACTCAAGCGAGCTTCGAGAGCTTGGTATGCATGAATTGATAGTTACTTGATGAGAATTGGATTTTCCAAGAGCTATGTTGATCCAAACCTTTATTGCAAGGTTGTGAATGGCGCACCTATGATCTTGTTACTAGATGTTGATGATTTGTTTCTAACAGGTGCAGAGCCTCTCATTATTCAGTGTAAGAGAGATTTATCCTCTGAATTTGATATGAAGGATCTTGGTCTCATGCATTATTATTTGGGACTAGAAGTATGGTAGAAGTGTGGTGAAATCTTCCTAGGGCAAGGGAAGTATGTTGTAAATATCCTTCAGAAGTTTGGGATGATGGATTGCAAATCCATGGCAACTCCCATGGTGACAAATATAAGGAAGTTGAGAGACTATGATTGTGATCCAATAGATCCATCCCTGTACTGGAAGTTGATTGGTTCATTGATGTATTTGGTTAATACCCGATCGTACATTTTCTTTGTTGTGAACATGTTGAGTCAGTTCCAGGTGGAACCTAGACATCAACATTGGATAGTTTCAAAGCACATTTTGAGATATCTTCCTGGGACACTAAATTATGGTTTGAGATGTCTCAAAAAATGAAGCACAACTGCATGAATTTACCGATTGAGATTGGGCAGGGAGTGCAGATGATAGAAAGAGTACTTCTCGTATATACTTTAGTTTGGGCTCTGATATGATATCATGGGCTAGTAGGAAATAGAAGTATGTTGCACTCAACACTGAAGAAGTAGAGTATATTGTAGCTTGTGATGCTTGTATGGAAACAATATGGCTCCGTAAGATGGTTTCTGGACTATTTGAGCAGGTGTTGGATTCAAATGTGATATATTGTGATAATAATATCCGTGTGAAGCTTTCAGAGAACCCTGTGTTCCATGACAGGTCGAAGCACATTGAGATCAAGTACTATTTTATCTATGATAAAGTCCAGAAGGGAGAAGTGATTCTCTAGTACATCTCCACTAATGAGCAGACAACTGATATTTTGACAAAGACTATGTCCAAGATAAAATTTGCATACTTGAGGGATAAGCTGGGACTCATGGAGATTGCTCCCTTGGTTGAAAGGGAGGAGATGAATTCCTCGGTTGGGAGGGAGTGTTGATATATGTCATCATGGATAGTCAATGTGATAGTGGATAGACATTTTCTAGGAGGAGAATGGTCCAAGAAGAACAAATTCTCGGTGGACATAAATTCTCTGTATGGAGAATGGCCCAGGTTGACAGATTGTTGATGTATCATAGATTGGTATTTTCCTAAGGCATAGATTGTGGCCTGATTAGGAAAAAGGTCCAGGACCAATTTATCCTGAGGCATAGTTAATGGCCCAATTAGGTTAAATAGTCTTCCCCCTAAGGACATAGCATCTCAATTAGGGTGGTTGATACGAGACCGATATTTTATAAGGCAAATATGGGTAGAGATTGATCTCTATGGTACATATGGTGACTTGATTAGAAAATATTATGAGATTGACATTCCTGTAGGAATGGTCTCTATATCCCATGGTGTGGCTTCCAACACCTGGGAGGACTAACATTATTCTAGGAGGTATGTCCGGATTAGAAGAATGGTCCTTGTAGCCCATTGAGGGGCATTCAACATCTGTTGGGACAATCATTCTTCTAGGACGTATGTCTAGATTAGAATAATGGTTTCTGTATCACTCTATTGAGTGAGTGACTTATGCAAGACACTCTGTTGAGTGTGTTGAGTCCAGCATATGACTTATTCAACATCATTCCTGATTACTCAGATGGAGTATGGCCTCAAGAGATGATGCAAATGATGATATATTTTGATTCTAGGATGCTATCAGATGATACTGATAGTGATGATGATGTTAGTGAATGGATATGCGTGATCATGAGATAGCTTGTGTGGCTATGTTGATGATACCTATAGAATGGTTTGCAAGACTATGTGAGCCTTTCCCATACGATATGAAATGGATGGACGTGTTTGAGACCATTACAGTTAATACCTCCCTAACTAGGAGGGAGTGTTGATATTATGGTAGCTACTAGAGGTATCAACCTCCACGTGTAACCTCTAACTGGAGTAGAATATTCTGGAAGCTAGAGAAACCCTAAATGGATGTGTAAGAACCATAGAAGACAAGTCAGCTTAGTAAAATAAATAATATTAAAGTATTATCCTCTAGAAAGAGAAGTCGACCTAGAAAAGTGACAAAGAGAAGTATAAATAAAGGGCACTTGAGTTCATTTGGACACACACTCTCACTCAAGACAAGCAATGCACAAGTCTAGAGGAAGGAGTGCAACTACAACGACTGCATTTGGGAACTGGTTTTGGTCTGTGGTTTGGGACTTTTTGCTTGGTGTGCTATATTTGGAAGAAAGGTGCACTCTCTCTTGGTTATCTGTTGGGTCTATTGTTTCTTCTAGAATCATTCTATCTATCAATAGTTACGATGCTTGGGGGTAAATGTGTGCCTATAGTTGGGTGACAATATTGTGATATTGTCTATGGTTAAATGAGCACATTGAATATTTTAACATGAAGAACACCTTGAAAAAGAATAAAGTAAAATAGAAGACCACAGAAGAGAAGTAGAGCCACAAGAAATAATAATAAATTGGAAATATAATTTCTAGGAAGAGAAGTCGACCCACAGAAATAATAAAGACGCGGAATAAGAATTCAGCCCAAGACATGTGCCCAGATTAGTATAAATACAAGTCTAGGTCAGTTCATTTGTACAACCACACAATTCTCCTTCTGCAGTGTACAATAGGCAGTTGCAGCTGCAGTTGCAACACTTTAGCTATTTCTGGTTTCTAATTCTCTTGGAGAGTGCACCCCACTTGGGGAAGGATATTCTTGGTGGTTCTTGGTGATCTCTGATGTAGGTAATTTTCGAGGATTTTTCGAGGGTCATAAATTTTGACTCTGTTATCCGTTTGGGCTGAAATTTTACAAGAAGTTGTGTCTCAAAGAGTTCATTGTCGTGTTGATCGTATTTATCTGATTGAACATCGTTTCTACACTTTTTCAGGGCAAAATTCCTTCATATAAGGCCTCAAATTGGGGTTTTAGTGTTTTTACGAGAATTTTTTATTTTTCAATTATCAATTATCTCTTAGTTTATGAGCTTAATCAGAAAAACGAGTTGACAAATAGTGTCACACTAGTTAGCTCTTAGTTAGTGGTCAGTTTTAGAGTCATGCGATAATTTTCTAAATTTAGCTGTTTTTCTAAAAAAAAGGTTGTTTTTTCTAAAAAAAACAGTTGTTTTTCTAAAATTAATTGTTTTCGAAAATCCCGGATAGTAGTTTTAAGGGGTTGAACTTCGATTGTAATAGTTAGGATTTTGAAGGAATAAAAGAGAGTTATTTTTCCATTCTCCTGTGTTTTCATGGTTTATTTAATCTTGTGAATGAATCTTAGGATTCTGCTACATCATTTGGTATCAGAGCGGGAAGATGGTTGGAAGAGGAAGAGGAAGATAAGGTATTGCTCAGATGTGTAGAGATATGAAAAACCTCCAAAGGCAAGTAGCATATCTTACAAGCATGTTGGTTAGTCAAAGAATAATACAAAGAGAAGTGTTTGATGAGGAGACATACCAAGGAAATGTAGATCCTCATATAGAACATGAAGAAGAACATGAAGAAGAACAATTCGAGCATGTGTCTTTTGAAGAAAGGATGCTCAGGGCTCTAGAAGGGAGAAATGATAGGATCAAGATGGAAGTTTCAGAATATGTAGGGAATCTTAAACCAGAGGAGTTAATAGATTCGTTGAACACCATGGATAAATTTTTTGAATGGTAGCCTATGTCAGAGGAAAAGAAGGTGAAATTTGCATGCATAAAGATGAAGGGCCACGCCATGATCTGGTGGGATCATGTGTAGAAATATAGAGTAAGAAAAGGAAAAGACAAAATTAAGACCTGGAGCAAGATGGAAAAAAATTGCAAGAATTTGTTTTTCCTCTAGACTATGCCCACACCCTTTTTTGTAGATTTTAGAACTTGAAGCAAAACCTGTCCACCGTGGAGGAACTCATAAACTATTTTTATCAGTTGTCCATTCACGTGGATCACCAAAAAACTGATGAGCAAATGGCTGCAAGGTATGTGAATTGATTAAAATTTTCTATTCAAGATGAACTAAGCATGCATAGAGTTCGCAACATGGAAGAGGCATATCAATTATCCTTAAAGGCCGAGGAAAAGCTAAACCGACAATTTTCTCAAAGGAATAGAGGAGCAAGGAGGGGTACATCGTCTGCCTCATGGGGTGGTTTTAACTATGGTAGAGGTGAATCATCCCAAGGAGATGAGAAAGCAAAAGATACTCGACAATGTAACCTGAATCAACCATGAGGAAGAGGATTTCAGAGGGGTGGAGGTTACGGTGGTGGTAGAGGAGGACCATATGTGTGTTTCAGGTGTGGTGTAGAGGGTCATTGAGCATTTGAATGCCCAAGTTATAACATGCAAGAGTTGAAGCAAGGACAACAACCTAGTTTGAACTTGGTCCAAGCTGAGAATGAAGAAGAAGGAGTTGAATCTAAAGTCCCACCTGATATGGGGGAGAGTCTCATGATACAAAGGTCAATGGTGATTCTCGAAAAAGAGCAAAGGAAGGGTAGTGGCAATGAATATTCTTGGCTTCGAACAAATATTTTTCAAACCAGATGCACTTCTGGGGAAAGGTATGTCAAGTTATTATTGATAGTGACAATTGTGAAAGTATGGTTTCCAAAGAGATGGTAGATAAGTTGAAATTACGTTGTGAAACACATCCCCATCCTTACCGAATTGAATGGTTCAAAAAGGGGAATGAAGTCACCATTAATAAAAGATGTTTGATTAAGTTTTCCATTGGTAAGACTTATAAAGATGAAGTATGGTGTGATGTCATTTCGATGGATGCATGGCATCTGTTATTGGGGAGGCCTTGGAAATATGATAGAAAAGTCATGCATGATGGAGGAAAGAATACCTACACATTTTGGAAGGATGGATCGAAAGTTGTCTTATTTCCCCTTAAGGATGAGGGAAAAACTGAGAATATGTTGTCAGAAAGAGAGTTTGTCAAGGAAACAAAGGAAACGGGATTATGCTATGCGTTAATTGTGCAAAAAGGAGTCGTGGAAGACATACCAATTCCTAATGAAGAGGCCAAGTTACTAGAAGAATATGTTGATGTTATCCCTAATGAACTACCTAATGGCCTTCCACCAAAGAGGGATATTCAACATCACATTGATCTGATCCCGGGATCATCTTTACCTAATCATGCAACCTATAGGATGAGTCCTACACAACATGCAAAGCTCAATCGATAAGTGACGGGACTCATAAAGAAAACTTTGGTAAGAGAAAGCATGAGTCCATGTGTTGTACCAACAATGTTGACTCCAAAAAAGGATAATACATGGAGGATGTGCACAAATAGAAGAGCAATCAATAAAATTACCATCAAATATAGGTTTCCTATACCGCGGTTGGATGACATGATGGATGTGCTAAATGGAGATAAATATTTTAGTAAGATTGATTTGCGAAGTGGATACCACCAATCCGGATTCGCTAAGGGGATGAATGGAAAATTTCCTTCAAGACCAAGGATGGACTATATGAATGGATGGTGATGCCATTCGGGTTGTCCAATGCTCCTAGCACTTTCATGCGGCTGATGAACATTGTTCTTCGACCTTATATTGGTAAGTTTGTTTTTTTGTTTTTTGATGACATCTTAGCTTTCAGTAACAAAAAATAAGATCACTTGCAAAATTTAAAAATTATATTGGATGCATTGAGAAAACATCAACTTTATGCAAACCTGAAGAAATGCAGTTTCCTGCAAGAATGTTTGGTGTTCCTGGGTTTTGTCATCTCGGAAGAGGGAGTCAAGATGGATTCAGAGAAGGTCAGAGCAATTTTGGAGTGGCCTAGTCCCAGGAGCATCACAAAGTTAAGAAGTTTTCATGGGATGGCCACCTTTTACAGAAAATTTATTTGAAATTTTAGCAGTATTGTAGCACCCATAACAGATTGCACCAGAGGCAAGACATTCATGTGGACCAAGGAAGCTGAGGAAAGGTTTAAGTTTCTAAAGAACAAGGTAACTAAGGCACCCATATTAGCCTTACTGAATTTTGATAAAGTGTTTGAGGTAGAATGTGATGCTTCACATGTAGGAATTGGAGTTGTACCTAGCCAAGAAGGTAGACCAATTGCATTCTTTAGTGAAAAATTGAATGAGGTAAGAAAGAACTACTCCATATATGATGTAGAATTTTATGAAATTGTGCAAGCATTGCAACATTGGAGGCATTATCTAGTGCTGAAGGAGTTTTTGTTATTTACCGATCATATTTCATTAAAATATGTAAACACCCAAAAGAAATTGAACAGTAGACATGCAAAATGGGTCTCTTTCTTACAAGGCTACACCTTTGTTTTGAAGCACAAATGAAGATGACAGAATCAAGTTGCATATGCTTTGAGTCAATGCACTGTTCTTTTGACAACCATGGAAAATCAAGTAATTGGGTTTGTTGCATTAAAGGAACTCTATGCATCTGATAATGATTTTTGGAAGATTGTGGAACATTTGAAGAATCCAGTCGCTAGGAACATGGATCTTAATCAAGGTGAATATTTTATGCAAGATGGCTACCTCTTCAAAGTAAAACAACTATGCATCCAAATTGGTTCAATGAGGGAAAATATTATGAGAGACCTTCATAGTAGTGATTTGGAAGGACATTTTGGAAAGGATAAGATGCTATTCTTAATCAAAGATAAGTATTACTGGTCGAAGATGAAAAAAGATATAACCAGGTATGTGGCACGATGTTGGATTTGTCAAATGTCTAAAGGACACTCACAACACACATGGTTGTATATTCCATTACCAGTGCCCACAGGTCCATGAACAGATTTGAGCATGGATTTTGTGTTGAGGCTCCCAAACACACAACGAGGTAATGATTCTATTTTTGTGGTTGTTGATAGGTTCTCTAAAATGGCTCATTTCATTGCTTGCAAGAAAACTAGCGATGCATTGAGGTGCCAGATTTTTTTTTTACAGAAGTTGTTAGATTGCATGGAGTTCCAAAAAATATTACCTCTAATAGAGATACTCGGTTCTTGGGTCATTTTTGAAGGACTTTATTGAAGAAAATGGGGACTAAATTATAGTTCAGTAATGCCTATCACCCCCAAACAGATTGGCAAACTGAGGTGGTAAATCATAGTTTGGGAAACCTGTTATGGAGCATTGTTGGAGAGAAGCCCAAGCAGTAGGATTTGGCTTTACCTCAAGAGGAATTTGCCTACAATAGTTAAGTGAATAGATCTACAGGGAAATCTCCATTTCAAATTGTTTACGTTAGAAATCCTATGGGTGTCCTAGATTTGGTGCAACTACCACTTGGGGATAGGATCAATGATGATGGGGAATCATTTACAGAACACATTCAACAGTTGCAGCAACAGGTGAGACAAAAATTGCAGGCCAGTGATGAACAGAACAAAATTATCAAAGCTTTATACCGACGATACCGGGTATTCAATGAGGGTGATTTGGTGATGGTTTATTTACAGAAGGAGTGGTTTCCTCGAGGAACCTACCACATATTGAAGTATAAGAAAATTGGTCTGTGCAAGATTCTCAAGAAAATCAATGACAATGCTTATAAGGTTGATTTACCAGTTGACCTCAATATATCCCCTATGTTTAACATTTCTGATTTGTATATATTTCATGGAGATGATCTGGGTGATGACAGTAAGGCATAAGTGGATTAGAAACATGCCATTCCAAGCAAGAAAAAAGGAAAAGATTGCACATATTTTAGATAAGAAGACCCTTCATACTCGGCAAGGCCAATACAACCGATATCTGGTCCAGTGGGAAGGTGTAGCACCAACAGAGAGTACGTGGATTACAGAGGGGGACTTACTGAACCTAGATCCCATTAAATGGAAATAGTTTGAAGACAATAACTTGCAGGAGCTGTGTTCTTTTCAACCAGAGGAAAATGATGTAGGGATTTTTTGAGGATTTTCCGAGGGTCAAAACTTTTGACTCGGTTATCCGTTTGGGCTGAAATTTTACGGGAAGTTGTGTCTCAAAGAGTTCACTATTGTGTTGATCGGATCTATCCGATTCGATATCATTTCAACACTTTTTCAGGGAGAAATTCCTTCATATATGGCCTCAAATTGGGGTTTTAGTGTTTTTACGAGAATTTTTAATTTTTTAATTATCAATTATCTCTTAGTTTATGAGCTTAATCAGAAAAGCAAGTTGACAAATAGTGTCATACTAGTTAGCTCTTAGTTAGTGGTCAGTTTTAGAGTCATGCGAGAATTTTCTAAATTTAGTTGTTTTTCTAAAATTAGTTGTTTTCAAAAATCCCGGATAGTAGTTATAAAGGGTTGAACTTCGATTGTAATAGTTAGGATGGAGAAGGAATAAAAGAGAGTTATTTTTCCTTTCTCCTATGTTTTCGTGGATTATTTGATCTTCTGAATGAATCTCATGCTTTGGCTACATTAATCTCTCTTGTGTGTTACCTCTAGAGGAGTTGCGCTAAGGTTATGTGGTGTTGCCCAGTTGCTTCATGCTAGTTGCAGTTATGGTTGTAGTTGTAGTTACCAGTTGTGTCAGTTTTGTGGTGCGCTATCTTTCTCTAATGATATGCCTATCTTGCGCCAGTTTTGTGGTGTGACTCAGTTGTCTACCCTCACTAGGGTTTGATAAGAAGAAGATAAGTATTTGTTATCAGGGTTTCTTCATTATTGATTGGCTCTTTTGAATATAGCTTGTTCATGGTTGTATTGGAGTATTAGAAATATTCTCTCTAAGAAAAGTTGGTTGGGTTTTTTTCCCCCGGGTTTAGGGTTTTCCTAGGATAAATATTTGTGTCTTCCTGTGCTTGTTTATCTGTTGCTTATATATTTCAGTATATGATTATTGAATGTTAAAAGAAGATAAAAATGCTATTTTAAATCTAATGTTAACGAAACTAATAAAAATATAACATAGTATCATAGCAGGTTTCCTTTAGAACAGTCTAATCACTAGAAGGAAGATCATGAGATTTGCCACATTATTGAAATTTATCGCTGCACATGTAATTTGTTGTTGCATAGTTTTCTTTGTCAAGCTCATTGAGAAATTATTATAAAATCGATTGGGACAAACTCCATCACTAATAAAATCGCTCTACTCTAGCGCACTTACTGCACTTCTCAAATTGACTTTTGCTCAAAATTGATTTTTTTAGGGTTTTAGGCTTGTTGACATATTCCTAGACATTGAACCTTCTGGTTCATATTTCTAACTTTTTCTTATTGATGTAATGTATCAGATTAGAAGACAAAGTTGAATGGTGTACGTATATCTAAGATGAGGGTGTTTGAAAGAGACGTACACTTGGAAAAAGTTTAAAGGACATTTGTCCAAGCAGTGATAGTAGATCCAAAGGGATCTTAGATCTAGTGCACTCAGAGGAAGCCCAAGAGTTGGAAGCAACAATGACGATGTATGCTACAATATAGAATAACTCAAATGGGACAACAACAACTAGATTCTAGGTTTTCATATCAGGTTTGATATTTTATACTGTTGCAACCTAAGTAAGAATTGTAACTAGAATAACAATCTTTAGAGTTCTATTACTACTATTGCTATCAAATGTTTAGTAACACTTGAATATTGTTGGTATGATGATCATTAAGTAAAATCTCATTGTTCATTATTAATAATGCACCTATTTACAAGACGAATTGATCTCCTATGGGAGATTTTCTTGGTTGTTGACCTTGTTTCAAGTAGGTCATCTTGCAAATGCCATGGAGGTTACCATGGAGATGTTGTTATCATTTCTTGTTTCGGGCAGGTTACCATGGAGGAATGATTGGTCACAACACTGGAAGAGTGTTGTTCTTATTTATTATTTTTGTATTTTTTGTTTTGTCTCTTGTTTCAGGAAGGTCACAAGTGATAGCTCTAAGAAGGAGCTATTGTGACGATTGTTCCTGTTCTTTTTTTTATTCTTATTATAAGAGTAGTATTCTTGTCTGGCGTTTTCAATTGTTGTTTCTCTTGTTCCGAGTAGGTCACGAGTGATAGTTCTGAGAGGGAGCTATAATGATGATTGCAAGAGGCAACATATTAAATGGTCTCTAGCTGAGACATTGAGCAGAAGGTTCTGAAGATGACCTTACAAATCCCTCTAGTTCATTTGATCACTCTTCAGATCATCGGGAAGAGTCAGTAGAGCCAGAAGGGCCTACCCAGAATAGTTACAGTGACCAGGAAGAGACAAACATGGTCCCATGATACTTTGCAGGATGCAAAGGGGATATAGATATATGGCATTGATGATCCATATCATGAGGAGGAGAAAATGGATCCATCAATGGTGAGGCAAGAGGCCCCACCAAGTACTATCTCAAAAGGAGCTAGAGTTCATAGGGAGTTATCCCTTATTATCCAATAGGTAGGAGAAACCTCCTCATGAAAATTAATAGGAGATTAGACTTCAGAGGATGTCAACACATGTAGAGGGAGAAGATGGATCTAAAGATTATATAGACTTAGAGGGAGTCAAGCTTCAAAGGGAGCATGCAAATTCAGAGTGAGCCTGATCTCAGAGAGAGTCAATGGCTTAGATACTTTCATTTGGAAAGTATTCCTCCTAAGATTCATATGGGAGAGAGAAATGTCTTCCAGGATTGACAGACAGGTGCCATGAGTTGAGGAGTCTAGATCAAAGCTTCAGAGGCTTCAAGGAGATACGAGACCTCTTGGGAGGATTCCCTTATTTCAGTGACAGAGGAGGAAGCCAATCAAAAGAACTGGGATATGGATTTTTTCCTTAGTTCTGAGACCATAAGGGAAGTCAGTGGTGACTTCCAAGTGGATCTACAAGATCAAGCATGTTGTAGATGGCAACATAGATAAGTAAAAATAAATATTTGTGGCTAGAGGATTCTCCTAGAAAGAGGGAGAAGATTATGATGAGACACTTGCTCCAGTAGTGCAGGAGAAGTGTGCATACAAAAGCCACAAAGATACATGAGAAGGAGTCTCATGTCCGCAGATTGAAGGAAGCTTTGTAGGAGCTTAAGCAAGTACCCAGGGCATGATATGCCAGATCATACAGTTATTTGATGAGCTTGGGGATGGTTTCCCATTGATCCTATATGTGGATGACCTATTTTTTATAGGGGATGAGAAGCTTATAGATGGGTGCAAGAGGGAACTCACTTTAGAGTTTGAAATGAAGGATCTGGATTTGATGGGATTGGAGGTGTGGCAAAGGCCAGATGAGATTTTCCTTAGCCAAGGAAAATATACTGTTGGGATCCTGCAAAGATTCAGGATGATGGACTGCAAGTCCATGGACATACCTATGATGATGGATCTGAAGCTCTTGAGTGATTCATCTTCATATTTGGTGGATCCCACGATGTACAGACAGTTGTTCGGATCCTTGATGTACCTGGTTAACACCAGGCCGGACATATATTTTGCAATGAACACCTTGAGTCGGTACATGGTTGAGCCTAGACATGTACATTGGATGGCAGAAAAACATGTGTTGAGGTACCTACATGGTACAGTTGGATATGGTTTGAGATATGTCTCGAATGGAGACGTGAAGCTGCAGGGTTATATAGAATTTTACTGGACAAGGAGTGCAATGGACTGGAAAATCACATCAAGATGTTGCTTCAAATGTCAATGGCACTCAATGCAATAGAGTCAGAGTATTAGTAGCAAATGTTGCAATCTGTGAAGTAGTGTGGCTTTGGAAGATGCTTGTAAGGTTATTTGATCTAGAGTTGGAGAGAATTTTTATATATTGTGATAATCAAAGTTGTGTGAAGCATATAGAAATCAAATACCATTACTTTTTAGACATAGTGTAGGGAGGATTTGTGGAGCTCTGATACATATCCATATATGAGTAGATAGCGGAAATTCTCACAAGGCCTTTGTCTAGAGTGAAGTATGAGTACTTCAGAGACAAGCTTGGCATGATGCAGAATGCCCACCTTTGTTGAGAGGAAATTGTGTTATTTCTCATCCATCCAGTTAACCCCTCTAGCCAAGGGTTCCCTAGATCAGTCATGTGAAGTGACTAAGGGGGTAATTCATTTTCATATACTAGTCTTTCCTATTCCATGCGAGGTGGTTAGGTGTGAATAAGACTATTGGGAGAGGAGAAACATCACAGTGTAGTCTTGAAGACTATGGTGGTGACTATGTGTCACTAGACAATAGCTATGTGCTACTACGGTGGTTGTGTACCACTAGCGATGACTATGTGCCATTGGATAGTAGTTGTGTGCTACTATGGTGGCTGTGTACCACTGTCGGTGACTGTGTGTCACTAGACAATAGTTGTGTGCTACTACAGTTGTTGTGTACCACTGGCGGTGATTGTGTGTCACTGGACATTAGTTGTGTGCTATTACGGTGGTTGTGTACCACTGGCGGTGATTTTGTATCACTAGACAGTAATTGTGTACTATTACAATGGTTGTGTACCATTAGCGGTGATTGTGTATCACTGGACAGTATTTGAGTACTACTACGGTGGTTGTTTATCACTGGACAATATTTGTGTACTACTATAGCAGTGGTTGTGTACCAGTGGCAGTGGTTCTATACCACTGGCAGTGGTTGTGTACCACTGGATAGCAGTTGTGTACCACTATGACAATAGTTGTGTACTACTATGACTTGATAGCAATTTTGTTCCATTAGATGGAATTGTAGTAGATGTGTGCTACTACCTGATTGCCATGGAGATTAGCAGACCGCTTGGGAGTAGTTGTGTGCTACTGTTTGATTGCAACACAATCAATAGGACTATGGCAATCGTTGTATACTACTGGACTACAGAAGTAGTTGTGTACTATTGGAAAATATGAATAGTTGTGTGCTACTAGTTGATTGCAGCATAGTCGTGGAGACGATGGCGGATGATTTGAGATACCGATCGCATGGTAGTATTTGTGTGCTACTAGATGATTACAAGAGTAGTCAGTGGACTGCTGGATGAAGACATCGTGGAAAGATACCTCCCTAGCTAAGAGGGAGTGTTGATGTTTTGGTAGCTATGGGAGGTATTTTCCTCCTGGAAAAATTTTATTAGAGAAGAAGAAGATTCCAAGAAGTCAAAGGAAGACCATTGAACAATTGAAGAACACCCCGAAAAAGAATAAAGTAAAATAGAAGACCACAGAAGAGAATTCAGCCCACAAGAAATAATAATAAAGTGGAAATAGAATTTCCAAGAAGAGAAGTCGGCCAACAGAAATAAGAAAGAACCAGATTAAGACGTCATCCCTAGAAAGGCACCCATATTAGTATAAATATAAGTCTAGCTTAGTTCATTTATACATCCACGATGCGCACTAGGAAATTGCATCTACATTTGCAACAGTTTTTTTATTTTTGGTCTTTGATTCTCTTGGAGAATGTGCCTCACTTGGGGAAGGATATTCTTGGTGGTTCTTAGTGATCTCTCTTGTGTGCTACCTCTATAGAAGTTGTGCTAAGGTTATGTGGTGTTTCCCAGTTGCTTCGTGCTAGTTGCAGTTACAGTTGCAGTTGTAGTTACCAGTTGTGCCAATTCTATGGTGCGCTATCTTACTCTAGTGATGCACTTATATTGCACCAGTTCTGTGGTGTTTCTCAGTTGTCTACCCTTGCTATGTTTTGACAAGAAGAAGATAAGTATTCGTTATCAAGGTTTCTTCATTATTGGTTTGCTCTTGTGAATAGAGCTTGTTCATGATTGTATTGGAATATTGGAAAGATTCTCTCTAAGAAAATCAATATATGATTATTGAATGTTAAAAGAATATAAAAATGCCATGGTAAATCTAATGTTAACAAAACTAATAAAAATCTAACAAAACATCTCCTATATATCTATCATTCACTAGATAATTTATTTGCAAGTTAGTCAAAATGTGAAGCAAGCCACCAACAGACTTTCCATTATATTCTCTTATACATACCAAAGAAGTTCCCATCAATGTTGTTGGTGTGCAAAACCTTTCACTGAAGGAGTTAAAAAATCTTTCGTGGGTTCTCCACGTCTAGCACCGACGCACTTGCTATCAACACCTCCGATGTCTCGAATCATGCACCTAGTGAAAAGTTATAAAAGGCACTTGTGACCTATCATCCCTCACTCTGCATGTTATTGTTCATTACTGAAAAAAGAAGAAGGTTTCATGTGCATAAGAAGTGACCTCTCGGCCAACCAACCTCCACATCCCCTTTCACCATCCACATATCGCTAGTTTTTAGGTAGGCACAAACAACTTATATCCTTGCTTCTTCATTTTTTTATGTTTGTTGATTATTAGGGTTAGGGTTTCCCCACCAAACCTTCATCAACAAATCTACAATTTAACTCCTTACACCTCCCCTAGCCTACCTTCCCTTTGTCTTCCCGTGAAACCTAAACCTAACCATACCATGCTTCTTGTACCCTATATATCAAGCTCCACTTGTACCCTCACCTTAACTAGATGATCGATCTAGGTAAGGATCCCCCGCACTAATTCTCTAACCTATGCCATCAAATTGATCCGCTGCTCGTCAAGTAACATCCAAACCTCACTGTAATTTATTCTTTCAGTGGAGTATGAAACAGGTCTCACTCAGTTCGAACTCGCCCTAACCTTGAAACATTTCCAGACTCGAGAAATATCTCAGCTCGATTCTAACTCGGGTTATTCCTAGTCCAATACCACTATCTCGGAGCCTAAGCCACCGACCCATCCATGTAGAACCCTGGTTGCCCACGCAAACCATTGATAAAGCACTTATTCAATTTTAGAGGAAAAGACCCATCGACAGAGTTGTTGGGAACTTCTTTGAAGGCATCTCAACTCCATTAGTGGATTTGTTATTGGTATCCCTAACTCCTAGGGATAAATAAGGAGATCATGTATTGAGGCCCTCAGGTTGCAGACATGGATTACCAAGAGACAGCTTGATCAACAATGTCCACTTGCACAGATAAAGACCCACCTCGCCACCATAGTTCCAGGTTCATCACGATGGTATCCACCACATCAACTGGCTTTCGAAAGACATTGGGTCTTGCTCCATGAGGTACAAGCCAAGTATCATAGTAAGTGTCATTTCAATATTTGAGGCATTTGAGTTTGTTGTATCTATAACTTATTTTGATTATGTAACATTTGCTTGGACATTATGTTATTTTCCCTGTTTCACTTTAGCGGTTGACATTGCACCCTAGTATAAGTGGGTCACCCTTAGGGATAGTTTTGCTACTAGGAGGTCCTCTTGATGCGTCAGTGTTCCATTCTTGACCATACTTGTCACTTTCTATGCTTCATCCCCTCATCTCCTTACCTTTTTGGGATTTTCGAGTGTACTAACCCAAGAAGGGATTGTCCCTCATTTCATGGGAAGAAGGGGTTGAGGGCCCAAAGGCTTGTAGCTGGAAAATGATAAAATCCAGTCATGAAACTTCTAGATGCTCACCCAGGGATCTCGAGGACAATGAAATGTCGCTCATAAGAAACTGATGGGACCCGTGAAAAATAACTAATACAAAATGCCAACCAAGGTGGAGCATGTGTGGGAACTATTTTTCATGCTTAGGTAGAAGCCCCATACATGTTTTCAACTTGGGGAATCATGATGTGACCAGGATAGAGTCAAGGTGTGAATTATTTTTCATGCTTAGGTAGAAGCCCAACCTTGGATTCAACCTGAAAACATCTTAAAATAATAAAAGGAAATAAATGGGCTTGGAAAAAGGTTGCATTGAAAGCAAAGGTGCAACACACCCTCTACAAAGGCACCCATAAATGAGACACTGCAATCCCTTGCATGTCATGAACCCCATGCCCAAGAGTCTATCCCCCATCTATCTCACTTCATCCACATGAATTAGAGAAAGGTCCTCTTGGGAAACACTTCTAAACTTGAGGCACGATTCACCCAATAGGTCGCTTTATCAACCCTCGCATACCCAAACTTGGAAAATTGCATAGGGTCTTTGAGCACTTGTTTATTTTGATGAGGTAGTTTGGATGTACATGCTTGGATGGATATTTTATTGATTTTATTTACTTATCATGATGTATTTGACTTGAGATCCTTGGAGGGTGTATTCATTGTCTTTGCAGGACCCAGTTGGTGGATAGATTTGGAAGAACAAGCCTACTTTGGGCTTCCTTAGGGCTTGAAGCCCACAGGTTAGATGCCATGGCCCACACACCGGACGACGATGACAACCTTTGGAGGCATGAGGAGACACCTTGGAGGATCTAACCCATCCCTTTGTTGGCCCAATGATTTTCTCTTGAGGCTAAAACATCGCTTTTGAGGAGGTTGATGTCACCCAAGGGAAAGGGTTAGGGTGATGGTGTTGGTTGACTTGACACTTGGCACATTTTGATGGATGAGGGTTTGAATTGGAGGAGAAATGTCTAGCGCATGAGAGGAAGGCCCTAGAGGGCCCAATGAATTCCACTTTCCACTCCAACAACTTGCAAAAGTGCTAAAACGTTTCCCTAAAGGACTGACATCATTCTTCTTTAGGGTTTCTTATGTGCATTTTAGGGTTAAATTTGAATTTTATATTGTAAAGGGGAAAAGTAAGGGTTTTTGTCCCCTTACTTTGTGGTTTACCCTAATTTTAAGTGGACAAACACTTATAGTAGGATTTGTACAAATAGAGACCATTTATATCTCATTTGGTCATAACTCTCCCATTGTGAGAAGTCTTCTAGCTGAAATTTGCGCCCTATTTGGGAAATATCTCTCTCTTGTGATTTTTCTATGGTTTGTATTTTCTACTGGTGGAAGAAGTAGTGCGATATCTATCTAGGAGCTATTCTTTTGCATTGTGGTGGATTAATCTTGGTAAAGAAGAGGTTTATATTGTTAACTCTTGGACTAGGTGAGGAATCTATCTTGTATTGCTTCTTTTCTTGGTTACAAGTTTAATTTTTCTAGACTTTTTGGGGAGTATAAGGGAATACAACCCCACTAAGCCCACCATTTTTTTCTTGGCATAATTGTTGCATAAGGTTTTACTAGGAGAAGTAAAAGGGCTTACACCCTCCTAGTACTTCCTAGCTAGTTTTTCTTGCCTTGGGGAGTAAAAGGGTTTACACCCCCAAAGAGATAGCATTCCTAGATTTTTTTAATTGACTCCTAGGCCCAATAGTTAAAGATACTAATCTTAATTGCATTGGATAAATAAATATTTTCATTGGTAAACGTGAAAACATGAGATTTTCATATTGTCTAAATTGTAAATTATTCTATGTGCTTAAGGCATCCTTGAACCCTTAAGGCATCTTGTTTCTCTTAGAAATTCTTGCTTTTTATTTTAACATTTAAGCTACAGCCACTAGGACTGTAACAAACCCTAAACAAATCTTTGAATAACTCACAATTCAACCGTCATAAGTTGCTAATATTTTACCCCTACAATCTACTAGTCTTAGTGCATTTTTTTGGTGGATTATTTGTGATTTTTGGTGGCTGATTTTTCTGTTGTAACAACTTGTTTTCTACAGCCATAAGGCTGCAAATACATCTTTGCAATACTTGTCTATAACAGCTTTACATTGATGCTAAATTCTATGCTTTCATACTTGAGTCATACTTGTGTTTACTAGCTTATCTCTTGCATCATTTGTTATACTTTTAGCATCTTGTTTAGCAGCTCTAATAATAATTTATTCGTTGATATATATCTTTGTTGACTTCTGCAAATAGGGACAACAAGCTTAATTTTCTTGTATCTTAACATGTAGCTTGTATACTTGGTGTTTCTTGTGTCTCGGGTTGGTACCATCATCATCCATAGGTACTCAAACTTATTGGAAACCATTGACCATTATCGAGACTCATTTTCAAGCTACTTTCAATTTAGAAACTTGACCTATAGGGGCATCCATTCATAAGTATCATTTTCCATCTCATTTCCCCCCTAGGATCACCCGGGATTCCCCCCTTGAGGTGATTACTTCACCTCTAAAGTGACTGGAGTACCTATCTTAGGTGACAGTGGGTAGGTATTCTCCTATTTGTCATCATCTTATGGTTTGGTTCGGGCTTTGTCCAACCTACAGTTTACACGATAACATTTTGGCACCGTTGTTGGGGAGGATTTTGAATCCTCTTTTGTACCCTAACAACACTTTGAAAATATATCATCCCAATGCCCTTACCCCTAACTTGTCTGGTGAATCTACTTGAAGGATGTTCCCCTTCCACCTTTGATGAGTTCTTCTTGAAGCTCATTTGGTGACTCCACCTTCCCAGAATTCGTCTTCCCTTAAGACTTTTCCCCCAGGGAGATTTAAACCTTATAAGGTTTGTCGAAGAAGGCCTCCTCTCAAGTCTCTCGTTGTCATAACACTTTTCCAAGGTATCCTTCCCCTTGATCCAATGGATCACCCTTGGGAAAAATATCTCTACAATCCCTTGAACATGGCCACCATTCCCAAAAATCCCAATACCATGCAAAAAGAGTCTCATAAATGGTTTCCAAAGTTTCCAGGAAATAATGTGGTCATTGTTGTAGATCATCTATATGCCACGGGATGAGCCATGGAAAATGCAGAAGTGGAACATGAGGATGTGGCAATGAAGCTACTAGCCTCGTCATTAACTGAAGATGCTCAAAGGTGGTTCAGAGGCTTATATGACAATCACATAGCATCTTATGAATACTTTTCCAAGTTATTCAAGAACAGATGGACAACTAAGAAAGACAATGGAATGCTTGTAGCACAGTTTAATGAGATAAAGAATAAGGAGAATGAAACGGTGAATGAATTCGACAACATGTTTGACATATTGTATAGTCAAATATTGACAAATCTACACCCTACAACTACAGTTGTCCGTCTCCT
>SNQJ01S0028930.1:20129-31340 GCA_010110895.2 Picea sitchensis
ATTAGCACCGACCTTTCTCGGTAATATGCTAATATTATCAATTAGCCTTGTAACCTCTTTAGCTTGACCACCTTTAATGAAACTCATAACCCACTTCATTTGACCAATGCCCATGACAACCTGCGCAAGCTGGAGCGCTATATAAACCTTTTGCTGTGATTGTTTTAAGTTTCCAATCTGGAGTAGTGGATTCAGCTGATATTTGTTGTGATTGGTTGATATTTCCATTTGCTGATATTTCCAATACAAGTTGGAGCAATGGATTCAGCTGATATTTGCTTGCTGTGATTGTTTTAAGTTTTCACTTGCTCCCTGTGGAGTGTTGTTTGGATTTTCATTCCTAGTGGATTGAAGGACACTTCATTTGCAAAGTTTTATGCGTTTATACTGGGAAGTAGCCTTGGCGTTGTGATGTTGCTGTTATAAAGTCTGATTAAGTCTGGAAAACTCATCCCAATGGTATCCCTGGCACCTTTGATTGTCCCAATAGTTGTTGATTAGCACCGACCTTTCTCGGTAATATGCTAATATTATCAATTAGCCTTGTAACCTCTTTAGCTTAACCACCTTTAATGAAACACATAACCCACTTCATTTGACCAATGCCCGTGACAACCTGCTGGAGCGCTATATAATCCTTTCAATTTAATTAAATATTATGTGAGTGAATCAACCTACAAAGTAATTGTTTGAATGATTTTAAATGGATTCATGTTTTGTTTTTTTTCTAATTTATTTTATGGAGTTCAAAAATTAGACTTGTGCTTAGTTATTTAAATATAAATCTTAAACTTGATAATTTTTGGTATTGAATTTATTGGATCAATTTTAAGTTTTTAATAGTGTTATTTCCATTCTTTAAGATTTTAACAAAATACTTTCCAAACTACATATATTGACAATAACATTGTAAGAAAAACAACACCCAAATTAAATTTCTAACTATAAAATTACACTATTAGCAAGTTGACAATCATTTCTACAACAATAAGGACAATATAGACCCATAACCCTAATGATAAAGAGTTGGAATTAAAACTAAATGTAAAATGGAAGAAAATGGCCCAACTCTTTAGTACATAATTTATTCTCCATGGTAAAGTAGTGCAACAGGAGTAAGAATGATAGTAAATGAAAGGAGAGGAAGAAAGATAAATCTATTTTAAATTAAATATAATCAATGAATATCCATCTACCAAATAGTAATTTATATTTCTCTCTAATAATAAGTGTAAGGCACAATAATCTATTTCTTAATAGAGGATTTTCCACATGTGTTTCTCTAAGGTGAATTAAGTTTCAATGTAAAGATCCTATGGAGTGTCTATTGTTATAGAAGCTTTGTTTGAAAAATGTTAGTCAAAATAATGTGAATGGAATGTTATGATTGTTAGAATAATAAAGAAACTTCTAGAATACATTGTAAAATTAGAATGGTGTTTTGAGTTTGTTTCGTAAGAACTAAGAACGTAGATTGTGTTTGTGGGTGATTTGAGATCCACATTGATAGGAGTGTGATATAATCTACTATTTGACTATAAATGTAATTGCATTCTCTCAATAAATCAAGTTTCGTGAGCACTGTATCACTTGTGTGGTTTCTAGTTTTTTTTGAGTTCTAAGTTTTATTTTGGTACCAGAGTAGAGATTAAAAACCACTCTGAGGAACCACACTGCCATCTTTGTTAAGTTGCCACTGCCATGTTTGTGGAAATTCTACCATGAATTTGGAGTGAAGTCATGGAGCCTTGGACGTGTTGTCTTAAGTAATAAGTCATGGAGTGCACGTGCAGTTTTGTTGTGAAGGTTGACGCATGTAGGTGGACACAAACCCACATTCGTGTGGAACCCACAGTCTGCGTGGAGAATTCTTGCTGGTGAAGCTCGCTTGGAAAGAATTGTTGTCACTGCCAAAATCTACAGCACAGGGTTACCTATCGTAGAGCCACCACTACCAATTTTAATAGAGCCAAACAGGGCTTCCAACAGAGATACCATTGTCATTTCCTTTGAAGGGCCTTATCTACCATAATTTGTTAGCACACTACTCTAAGTTTCAATTTGGACAAGTGAGGATGGTTGTTCTCAATTGGTTCGTCGCTGCCATAGAGTTGGTAGAAGAGTCACTACCAATGTGAATAGATATTCCACCAAGGTAGAGCCGCAGATTGCACAGAAGAGAAGAAGTGTCAGGTAGTCAATAAAAGACACAACAATTTCCTTGTTTTAAAGCTTGTTGAATATTTGTGTGGAAGATGGAAAACCCTCTTGTTAATTCATATTTAAATGAGTCCACTAAACTTGATGGCGAAAATTATGTAAATTGGAAGTTTAAGCTGACCACCATTTTAGAGGCATATAGTCTATGGACAATTTTCAAAGGAGATGAGCCCAAACCCACATCTGCCGCCTCAATTCTAGATTGGGATAGACGATAAATGAAAGAGAAAGTGTTGTTGCGTATGTCTGTAAAGAAAAACATCATTCCTCATATAAGAGACCGTAAAAATTCCAAAGAGACGTGGGATGTTCTCAAAGGTTTGTATGAAACCTCTAATGCAAACCAAATTTTATTCTTAAAAACTAGCCTATTATTTATCAAAATGGAAGCCAATGAAAGCATAGGTAATTTTGTATCCATAATGAAATATTTAAGTGATAAGTTGGGTGACATTGGTGAAAAGGTTTCCAGTAGTGATTTAGTAACAATTGCTTTGAAGGGTTTAGTGCAATATTATAAAGTATTTATGTCATCACTCTCAGCTAGACAAACACCCCCTATTTTTTTATGAATTGGCTGATATTCTTTTTCAAGAGGAAGAGAGAATGATGAATTATGATCTGGACTCAAGTGGCTCATATTTGGATTTGATTGCAAGAGGTAAAAGATCATACCAAGGTAAACTGTGGGACAAGAACATGGGTTGGTTTCAAGCAAAGAAAAAATGTATGACACATCATGATTCTTATGTTAAGAGAAATATTGAATGTGAATATTGTGGAAAACACAGACATCTTGCTAAATATTGTTATAGAAGAAAGAATCATAAATCAAATCTGATATATAAAAGGAATAATGAATTTTTTTTGCATAAAGACACTTTAGTCAATGATGGATTTAAAAATATTAAGTTAATTATTTCTGAAGCTACGTTGTCTGCTAAAACTGATGATGAGAATGCATGGTTCATAGATTCTGGTGCATCAGCTCATATGACCTGTAATAAATAATGGTATGATAAATATTATGAAAAAATTAATGGCACACACATTTACTTAGGAGATAACAGATCACATAAATTCCAAGGCTATGGAGTAATAAGTGTGAACTTACGTAATGGATAATTGAGACAGATTCATGATGTGATGTATGTTCTTGGTATTAAAAAGGATTTAATATATGTTTTAACTATCACTTATAATAATCTAACAATGGAATTTGGTAAGTTGAGGTTTGTTGTAAAAGATATCTAGGATCACTACAGGATTGTTTCTACAAGTACCAGGGTTGGTGGATTGTATAAGTTGGATGTGACAATGAACCGCCATGTTGCATTGACATCACAATAATGACAACAGAAGATTTATGGCACCACAAGTATGTGCGCCTAAATTACAATGATTTGATGTTCTTGTAAAGAAAAACAATGGTAGAAGGTTTTCCTTTTGTGAAGAATGATCATTTTCCATCTGAAGCATGTGCACTTGGTAAGAAACATAGAGAGGAGTTTCTCATACATACAGAGAAAAGACAAACATATGTACTTGAATTAATTCATACTGATGTTTGCGGACCTGTGCAAAATAGGTCACTTGGTGGTGCTTCCTACTTTCTTATTTTTGTTGATGATAGATCTAGATATACATGGGTCTATTTCATAAGGATGAAAAATGATGTATTTGAGTATTTTAAAGAATTCAAAACTATGACCGAAAAATAGAAATGCAAATGTATTAAAGTTCTGAGATGTGATGAGGGTGGTGAATATACATCATGTGCATTTAAAATTTATTGTAAATTTCATGGGATCCAACAATAAGTTACAGTACCTCATACACCTAAACAGAATGGTGTTATAGAGAAAAAGAACAAAACACTTGTGGAGTGTGCTCACAGTATGCTTCAAGGTAAAAACATTTCTAATGGTTTTTGGACATAAGCCATTAATACCGTTTTTTATTTAAAGAATCGAAGTCCAACTAAGAAATTATATTTCCAAACTCCTTTTGAGATTCTTTATGGTTATAAACCTGATGTTAGTCATTTAAGAGTATTTGGATCCACTGCTTTTTCACATATTCCAAAGGATGAGAGAAGAAAAATTGATGCAAAGTCAATCAAGTGTGCTTTTATTGGGTATTGTACTCATAAAAAAACATGCAAATTGTTTGATATGAGTTCACATAAATTGTTTGCAAGTAGAGATGTAGTGTTTCATGAGAATCCAGATAGAGTTGATACAATGAATGATGCAAATGATTGGCATAATGATAGTGATGAGCGTGTCAAAATAAATGCAATGGTTAAACATGAACATGAACAGGTACATGTTTGAGAACAGAATGAAAGAAATATGGACACTTCAAGCAATCAGGATACATCAAGTGGAGAAGAGTCACCATAGAGAAGGAGACGAGATGAAAGAAGTGAAGGACCAAGGAGGTCATCACAACAAACTCAACCATCTATAAGGTATAAATATTATGCATTGATGTCTCATGTGATCAATGTTGTAGAACCTGTAAACTATGATCAAGCTAAAGAACATGAAAAGTGGAGAAATGCTATGAATGATGAATATGACTACCTTATGAAAAATCAAACATGGGAATTAGTTGAACCGCCTGAAAACAAAGTTCCTATTGGAAGAAAATGGTTGTATAAATATAAATTTAAAGCAGATGGTAGCATTGATAAATATAAGGCAAGATTAGTTGCAAAAGGATATTCACAAAATTAGATAATTGATTATGAATATACCTTTGAAACAATAGCTAAATTGAATACAATTAGAGTACTGATTGCCTTAGCTACAAAACATAATTGGAAAATACATCAATTAGATGTCAAATATTCTTTTCTGAATGGTGGTTTAAAGGAAGAGGTTTATTTGGTTCAACCTGAAGGGATTTTCAAGAAGGGACAGGAACATATAGTCTGCATGTTAAGGAAATCCTTATATGGTTTGAAACAGGCACCGAGATCATGGTATGTGAAGATAGATATCTTATTTCATTAGAATGGGTTTGTGAAAAGAAAAAATGATCCTAACCTGTATGTTAATAAAGATGAAGAAGGAAATGTTGCTTTAATATCTTTATATGTGGATGATCTCATTATTACAGGCAGTTCATGCAAGTTAATTGAAGATATTAAAATTCAGTTTTCTCAAGAATTTGAAATGAAAGATCTTGGTGATTTGCATTACTCTTTAGGAATTGAGGTTTGGAGAGAGCTTGGTAAAACATTGATCACTCAAAGTAAATACACAAAAGAAACTCTTAGAAAGTTCAATATGAGTGAATGCAAAGCTATGTCAACTCCCTTAGAACAGAATGCAAAGTTATACAGTGAATATGGAACTAAAGAGGCAGATGGTACTTTATATCATCATTGGGTGGGAAGTATGAACTACGTCACCACTATGAGACCAAACATTGCCTACTGAGTTATCATCCTTAGTCAGTTCATGGCTAATCCTTCTGAGAGTCACTCGAAAGATGCAAAGAAATTACTCTGATACTTGAAAGGAACAATAAATTTTGGTATTATGTATACTGATGAATTTGATGTTGATCTAATAGGTTTTTCTAATTCAGATTGGGCAAGAAATCCTGATGATAGAAGATCTACATCAGGTTATGCATTTCATATAGGATCGGGGGTTGTATCATGGAGTAGCAAGAAGCATCCTACTATTTCTTTGTCATCAATAGAATTTGAGTATAAATCCTTGACTAGTGCCACCTGTGAAGTTCTTTGGTTGTAGAGAATTCTTGTAGATGTCGAAGAGGAGAAAAACGATCCAACATGGATCCAATGTGACMATCAAAATGTTATCACATTGTCACACAATCCAATATATCATGCAAGATGAAAACCCATCAAGCTACAACATCACTTTGTGAGAGAGAAGATTGAATCAAATGAAATTGGTTTGATATTTTGTAATACCAATGATGATGTTGCTGATATATTTACCAAACCTCTTGGTAAACTCAAGTTTGAAATTTTTAGAAGCAAGTTAGGTGTCATAGAAAATATGTTTCTCCATTATAGGGGGATGTTAGAATAATGAAGAAACTTCTAGAATACATTATAAAATTAGAATGATGTTTTGAGTTTGTTTCATAAACACACAAATTGCGTTTGTCAGTGGTTTGAGATCCACATTGATAGGAGTGTTATCTAATATGCTAGTTGACTATAAATTTAATTGCATTCTCTCAATAAATCAAGTTTCGTGAGCACTGTCTCACATGTGCAGTTTCTGGTTTCTTCTAAGTTCTAAATTTTATTTATGATTTCTTTTAAAATCTAATCATAAGTGGATCCCAACATAGTAGAGCATAGTCTTGTTATATTTGTAAAATTATTTTCACTTAATGATAGAATGATTAGTTGATGGCCAATATGACCATATCATTAAATAACAAGATATATATATATATATATATATATATATCACTCTTAAAAATATTTCTTTTAAATATAAGAAAATATAGGTAAGTTGATAAGTCAAATAGGTAGAACACTATGAAACATTGACAATAAGAAATTGAACAGAGGGTCATCTCCCACTCCACTTAACTCTCTCATCATCATATCATAAATGGTATAGTTGGAAACAATGTCTTAGAATCATGGAAGAACATGCTTAAATCCACACCCTTGAGGACAAATATCGTGTTGGTACATCTTCAGGATGAAGGATCACAAAGAGAATTTGTCACTCCACTAATCTTTGTTGGCATATTCTTTACCCACAAAACATTTCAAAGAGATAATCTCCTAGGATATATTCAATGCACATGATTATTAGTGAAGTGGAAACACAAAGTAGAACCGTTTCAAAAATATATATATTCTTAATGTTGAAAAGAGACAAGAATGGTCAATGAAATTTAAGAATAAGAATTTTGGTGGATAAACAATATTGGAAAACTCAAAGAAATACCATATCCCAAAAAACACTAATATCAATTCATTGCCATATCCATATCATTACATAGTAATGAGATAACTTCATTATTTAATGCAACTTATTATTAACATTCATATATCCATCCTCTAACTTAAATATGAAAAAATAAAAAGTGAAAAATCTAAATAATGAGAAAGTTTAAAATTCTAATAAAATTCCATAAATTCTTAAAAGCGAAAGAGGAAATTTCTAATAAAATTCTATAAATTCTTAAAAGAGAAACATAAGATATGATGACATGACATAAAAAAGAAATGGGAGATATCATTTCATGACATAGATGAGTTTGAAAAGAAAGTGCTAAACAATCTTTAAAAATTTGTGTGGCGGAGTATTAAATAATTAGCACTGTTCCAAGAACAAAAATAAAAAGGGAAATTGTAAATAATTTGAAGCTAATTTCTTTTTCTTAAATGAACATGCCCCCTCTCTTTTAAGAGTATGATAAAACTAAGTATAATAAATTATCATGCTCCACTCTCTTTTAAGAGTATGATAAAACTAAGCATAATATGTGGTTTATTTAATTTTCTATATATGTTTAGTGGTTCATGCGATAACAATGTTTTGTTATTTTTGAAAATTACAATATGAGATACTATTTAAATATTAAAAACTTTATAGAATATTAAATATAATCATTTAATAATGTTTTCAAAACCCTACATTGTTTTGTGTTAAATCTTGTTATATATATGTGTATGCATGTTATAAAACTTGTTCATTATGATCTGTATAAAATGAATGTTAATATAAATATTATAATTTTAAATACTATGATATTAGTTTATGCTTCTACACGTAATTAATATTATAAATATTATTATTTCATAAATTTGAATGAGCATTTCAATTTAAATATCATATATCACTTTTTATGATATTAATTAATGTTTTTAAAAATTATTATTAATTAACTTAAAAAATATATAATTTAATAAATCTGAATTTTATATTTTATGTTTTAAAAATTAATTAATTATTTAATTTAATTTCTATAATTTTATAGAGATTTTTTTTTTTTAAACTTATGGATTAACTCCTCAATTATTTNAATTATTATTAATTAACTTAAAAAATATATAATTTAATAAATCTGAATTTTATATTTTATGTTTTAAAAATTAATTAATTATTTAATTTAATTTCTATAATTTTATAGAGATTTTTTTTTTTAAACTTATGGATTAACTCCTCAATTATTTGAAGTGCAAGATTTGAAACTTAAAATGTGTTTGGATTTATACCATTTAAATTAGGAATTGCATTTATGAAATTTTAATATAAAATAAGATTTATTAAATTTATATGGTATGTTTATATAAACATATATATGATTATAAAATTATATGTAAATTTAAATATTTATTAAGATTAATTTTAACATAATACTAAATATTTATTAAAATTAAATTTAAAAATTAAATCATGAAATTTGTTATATGTTGTTGATGATGATTAACGTCCTCTAAGAACGAATTGGTTTATCATATCTTAAGAGGGTAAGTCATTACTTGCGATACTTAAGAGAAGCTTTCCAAGATAACCACAATTTTGTTGAGTTGAGAGGTTAGGAAGGTTGGTAGTGTGACAAATATTTTGAAAATGAGATCTAATATGGATATAGGTTGGACAATATAAGAGAAAGTGTTTTTCATCTTCAACCTTCTTAGTGTCACAAAGGTGACACACTCTTTCATACTGCTATCTCCCAAAATAGCCCCGACATTTTGGTTATCTTTAGGAGATAAGATCAGTTTTCGGTAGTTAAGCAGGTCATCAAATTGACTCGTTAACCGCCTAAAGCCGACCGTTTCGGTGGATTAGAGGCATATATCAGGATGCCCTTAACCACCGAAAGCTTTCCCAATCAAAATTAAAATCCTCGTTCACGCCAAATGTCAACTACATGTCAACAATCAGTTATTCAATATCCAGCTATTGAGTCAAAGCCATGAATCAAGCTACGGGTTAAGATTAAATCGACACTTAAAGCTTCTTCCAAATATTGACACATATGTAATCCATGCTCGGATGAAGGATTTATACAGCTGGAGTGATGTTGCTGAGGACAGTTGTTGTATATGACCATGCTCTAAAGGATTTTCGACAGCAAGCCAGCCGCAGTCAATCAACAGGCGGTTATCAAACTAGAAAGTTGCAGGTGTCAAATTGTTGCCCGATTTATATGGCAGAGGATTCCAAAAACGCAGAGCCAACACAGATAAAACGAGCCCTGCTGATGAGAACGCCAGTCCTCCCATCGTGGATGAAGCTGTCGGTGGAGCTATCCCTAATGCGTTCTTCACGGATGCAAATGTTGCTCAGAGAGAAAGAGACTAAGTTTATTGTTCGAACTCTGGTTAGGAATATGCGCATTGGAGTCATGATGAGAACTGTTTTACCGGCATTGGCACAAGCTGTAATATTAAATATCTCGGCTGTTTGCTTACAAGACGGGTTTTCAGACAACTTGAGAATGCAGCTTCAACAAGCCTCAATAGCAGCTATGGAGGCTTATAATATTCTCCCTAATTTGAATATCTTGGTTCCTACCATCATGAATAAAGGAATAGATCTTTTATCAACAACTATATCGATTTCACCTGGTGTTCCTATCAAGCCTATGCTTGCAAAAATAACAAATCGTGTTCCTAAGGTGTTAAAGCGTTTTCAAGGGAAGTCTTTAATTTCAAATATGAAAACCCAATGACAGGTCTGGAGGTGAAACGCAGTTTTAAAGGCATTGCTTTTCTGTCACTTAATAATGATCTGCATAAGTTCTGGCCAGTTCAACAGTCAAGTGCTATGTAATATCCTGAAAAACTCATGGCTAGAATTACCTCCCTGTTACCTGCCTGTAAGCCATAAGGTCGAGAAGTTTGTGTCTACCTTTCCATTTGAGCCTAAGATGGAAGCCTCAGTTTGAATTGTTATACTATTTTTCCTGGCCATTCAAGGGATAAGCTAGTGTGTACAAAATTTGTCATGGGTTTGCAGCAGCAATAGAAAGCTCTGCATATTTTTATGTGCTGTAATAATTGTATGGGTCTCTAATGTAGAATGATTGCGGTCTATATATTATTGAATGAAGTAGCTCCTAGACCCCACAACAACGATCATCATACAATTGAAGCATGCTATGTTTCACAATTTGAGCAGCATTTGCGAGCTGTTGTTGGTCTTCCACTTAGTGATACATCTATGAAAGTACCAGCTGCCATTATGTATAATTTGCTTCAGATTTTGTTTGGTCAAATCAGCCTTTGAAAGTCCTCGATTCAATTACTTCAATTTCATTTGAAGATCCAGCATGTTCTGCCTTAAGGGAGCACGAAGACCCTTTTATCAAGCTCGCTTTGCCCAAAGGAAATCTTGACTGGGAAGAAACAGGGCTGAATGTTATAATTTTTGCACAGGTCTGAGGCTGCAAGTATAGGCCATCCTGGCTCTGGACTTTCTTCCTGGCCCTTCTTTGCACATCCAGGATTGAAAAGGCTGACCAACATCCATATTTGCAAAGTCTATGATGTTGAAAATAGAGTGTTCACATGCAAGTTGTTGGGCCAAATTCTGGTCCTGCACAGGAATCAATATCTTCTTTGAGGTTTGAACAAAACAATCACTTTTCTTGGCCATCTGGGTCATTCGCTCCTCAATTGGATATGGTTCACAATCCTGCAGTAGGTTTGCAAGGTCCACATTACCTGAGATCATCATTGATGGAACATCAAGATAAGAATGCTATACCTCTTATTAGGAGCATTTTAGATGTCTCATTTGAAAGACTCCAAACTCTACAGAACAAGGATGACAGAAGGCAGGAAATACTCCAGATTTTATGCAGCTGGTTAAGGATTCGATCCAGCTTTCCAGTCAAGTTTTCCAGCAAGAAGATCAAATGTACAGGTGGCAGGGAATTCATTAATCAAAAAATACCTTATCAGCTAAATATAAACAGTAAAAGAATCATCTCAAGATTTCTAGGCATTCGATTCTTATGCAC
>SNQJ01S0028930.1:32090-51802 GCA_010110895.2 Picea sitchensis
AAAACAATATCTTCTATTGTAGTAAAGAAAACAATGAAGATGGGTATAGTTTGATAATATTTAATGAACAGAGAGAAGACGAAATCATATCCCATAAATCCAAGACAAGAGAGATCCATGTGTTAAAATAAAACATTTAAGTTGTCACACTGGAGAATGATGGCAAATAAATTGTGTACTAGTATACAAAGGTTTTCGACCCATCTTGAACATTAGTGAATTTTGGCATAAAACTCAAAATTTCCTTCAAATGGATCTTTAGTACTGTGCCTAACAAGAAGAAATAAATCTTTGGTGCTTTTCCTGGTAGTAGAACTCGATGCGCAGAAGGCCATGGTGACGAACTCCAACCAACTACAATGGAAATGGATGGAGCATCAAAATTGTGTTATGAGAACATCCTTCTCAAATTCATATTGGTAATAGAAGGGAACATGGGAGACATGTTTGTGAAGATCACTAGTATCCTGAAAAAGATGCCACTGTGCCACGACGCTACCCGTCTGATGTCCCACCAACTTCTCAATTTTGTGGGGGCAGAGGTGTTCAACACGACTGGAAAAAAATGGGATCTGCATGCTAGTTTGTTGGGCTATGGGATTCCTCATGTTGGGTTTGAGCTGAGACATGTTTTCCAGTGGAATAATTTTGGAAGAATCTATATGACCTTTATGGGAAATAGGGATATATGTCAGCTAGATTTAGGGTGTCGGTTGATAGAGAATTTTCCTCCACACTAGCAAGATTTTTCCGTGTTTTTTTTCACTATTAGGTCTATTGTTGCAGGTGGTACTGAAGAATAAGGATCGATTGAAGATGATCGTCTCAACAACGGTTTGGCGATTTTGAACTGGTTTACATAATTTCTGCTACCTGACATATATGCTCACCCTACGAGTGTCTGATTTGACAATGTCGAGTGCCCTTATATCGTGCAACGCGTTTTAGAAAAAGGATCCTATGAATTGGAATATTATGAAGGGAATATGTTGGATGAGCCCATAAATGGGCTCTACCTTAAAATATATTAAGCTTGAGAACTCAAACTTGGGTGTGAATTTTTGTATACTAGTGTATCTTAGTGTATATACATTTTTTACTTTTTGTCATCGACTTTCTTATCAAGTTTTCCCTGGGTTGGAAGATGTCAACAGAGCCTTAAGTTTACTTAGGATTCCCAGACAATGCGAGTCATTATACATGGAACATGTTTTTCGTCTCTTGAGTCATTTACTCACCCGAAGGACAATTGGTATCTTTAGGTGGCGTTTGCTCGAGCCATCAATGAACAATGTGATTGAGTATATAGTCTTTGTAGAACTATTAAGCGATGCCATTTTACATGGTGTTTGGTCTTTAGAGGTTCTCTTGGAATCCATGTTATTCGTATGTCAATTAAATGAAAATTACCGTGTGCGAGACCCTACTATACTCCGACGATTCCTATGGGCACAACTTTTGGAATGATACATTGATTTTTTTACTTATAATCACATACCTAGAAGTTTTAATCATGTATCTGATGCATATGCTAATTATGTTTTAGATTGGCATTTGTCGCATAAATAAGAAAACAAAACACATTCATGCATGTACACATTGTAACATATATAAAGAAAGCCAAAGACTAAAATATTTGCATTTCATCTTTTCAAAAAATATGGTGTCATAGTACAAAATGGGGTTCACACACTCAAAATACATATATGGTCGTAATATATATGACCTTGGAATCTATGACTGTGGTGTGAGATGTGTATCATGATATCACACTACGACATTTTCAAGACGTCGAAAGAGTCGCACCCATGCAAGGGGCACAGCCACCACCTCCCATTGCATAGCCTCTGGCAGATCCTCCACTTGAACCATAGGAATCATGTGCATCAATCGGGACAGGTTCCCCTGCACATTTTGCAACACTCTCTCTGCATCTCTTCCTGCATGCTCATCTCCCAAGATCCTCCTCTGATGTCATGGGAATCCATCTGGTCATTGCGGACCTACATCTATTTGACAAAACAATTGTTAATACTTGATACCATACAAAAATATTTGCATTTTTTATTCTTTTTGAAAAAACACAAAACAAATGAAATATATAAAAAACATTCTTACCAATATCACCATAGGCAGAACCTAGTGGCAAAGGCATATCTATATCCCCTCTGTAGTCGATCCCAATACAGGGCTATTCATCAATGAATATGACCTATTAGCGCCAACAAAAAAAGAACTCATCATTGTAGGGGGTTGGCACCCTACCACCTCCTAACTGCCTCATGATGTTGGTCCATCGTGAGATGGTTGGATCATGCAGTTCATGTTGAATGATCTCTACTCTAGGGCTCAATCTTGGAACCCACTAAAAAAGAAAACTACACATAATGGATGCAAATCTAAAGTTTTTCTTTCTCCCTTATTTGCAATCCGTCAACTGGCTCTTCATGTTAGTGAGCAGTGAGGTACACTAGTCATAAATAGTGGGTCGTAAGAACTCCACTGCGTAGAACATGAGTGGCCTTGGCTCATGGTGCAATGAAGTCGACCCAGAGATCCATGTAAGAACAAGTACGATGATCTTCAACCTTAGGTTCCCAATCGCCCTGATTGGGAGTTGGCTCCCTACTTTATATGTCCCTGCAATTAAGTGGGTGGCAATGAAATCCTCCATAGTCATACCACCCTCAGCCCCCCGAGCCTTGAGAATCACTACCTCACCACGATGAGACAATCATGTGATGAAATGTATGTCATCCACTTAAATCCTCAATGGTTTCCCATTGAAATTGAAGGCCTTTGTCTATGGATCCCAATAGTTTACGAGCATTTGGAGTAACCTCACTTGAGCCCTCATTCCTTTGAGAGCCCATAATTTATAAAGGCCACATATTTTTAAAGCTAGTTGGGCCCCTGCATTTTGTTCCATTGCTGCATCTATCTCTTCATGCTCCCTCTCCCTCCATTCAAGCGCCATCTTGCAAAGGAAAAGTTAGTTTTTGAGTTAAATCTTTGCCAAAAAAAAGTGTTCAAAGACTTGTACACGAGTTAATATGGTAATATTCATGTATATGGATTCATATACATGGCCAAGTTTTTTTTTTCTCTCGTATATGGGCGCGTATACGCGCCCCAATAAAATATTATCCGCGTACACCCTAATTCACATTTTGCGTCCTCTAATACTAAACAAATTGGACCTCAATTTGAATTTTAAACCACTAAAATGAAGAGGAGGGAAAGAGAACTTACTTGGTCCAAACGGTTACTAATTCCATTGATCGTAGCTCTCCTGTAATAAACACTTGAAGATCGTGGGGAAAATGGCCTAAAATGCACAATGTGGGTGGAAAAACTCAAATGGTATGATAAAATGGTCTATTTTTACTATTAGTAGATTTTTTTTACCCACTTCATATAGTTTGGGAAGATTTTTTGACCTTTTGGACTAAAAGGTATAGCGGAAAGACTTGGTTCTGGTGGTTTTGATGGTTTTTTCCAGGATTTTTTGTGTTTTCTAGCATCATACCGCCCCTTCGTGCCTTCAACGGGTATTTTATTTCGCTGGAATATATGATAGGTTTTCACTCCATTTTGCATTATTTCATTGTCCTATGGCTATGATCCATTTTCATTAGGTACGAACCCATTTACTAGTGACACAAAACCTTCTTATTGCTACTAGAAGTGTTGTTATTAAGTGGTAGAGTCTTACCAAACATGGGTTCCCTAGTTAGAAACTTTGTGCCATTTGGTGCCCATGCAGAAGTTATTCCATAGGACTGGGAGTTCCTTATAGTTATGATATGAATTTGCATTCGAATCTCATATTCTTACTCACAAGCATTCCTTATAGTTAATTTGTAATTGCATTCCATCATCTTGCTTGCAGTATTATGACCATTTCCGCTTCTCACTTTCTCGTTATATGCTTCTTACCTCAACAATTTGCATCACTAGCCAAGTAGATCCTTGTTTATATCATTTGCAACTTGACACCCTGTACCCTAAGAGGAAACTTTCCCCGGAGTGTCCATGCCCCACATTCACTTCCTTGCATTGAGCATATGTATGTTCCACTATTTGAAGCTAGTTGCTTACTCGCGACACTCGTTTCCTCTCTTGTATCATATCATTTATTTTCATATGAAAAAACAAACAAATTGGGGGAAAATAATATTATCTCATATTGGCAGCAGTCGTGTCACCTTTTAATAGAGCACAAAAATTTCAGTCCACCTATCATCCGAAGTTTGGGTTTGGCATGACATTAGGAAGATGACCTCATTACTTAGAGTTTACTCCTCCGACTAGCTATTCTTACAGTACCTATGAAGATTTTGTTGATTTATCCTACATCACAAAGTTTCATCATGAAGTCTATGATGCCTGATTTATCCATATGTCTCATGCTCTTATTCAAAGGAAGTCTATAATCCAGTGTTGGCCATTTCTCAGAACTCTTGACTTTGCATGTCGACCATACCCTTAGTGCGTCTCAGAGCCACATGAAGTTGTAGTCCTACCATGAACCCTGGTCCTAATTTCATTATGGGTAGGTAACCTTGAACCCAACAAGAAACATCTCTTCATTGGTCGCTGACTCGGGGGTTTCCCTTGTGTTCAACAGCAAGAAATATATTCACACATTGGGATTCGTGCAATTTCTTGGATGCTATTATCCTTATTGGTGGTTTCCTCTCCTTTGTCAACAATCTCCCTTATTGGTTTCTATTCATAGGGTATGTTTCATGCATTACTTGCGTCTGGTGCATGCAAAAGACACAAAGAGTATGGGCCAAGGAGGCCACCTAGGGCGCACAAGTCAATCACCTAGGTGCAACACTTCTTCACCTTTTGATGATGGATTAAATATATGTAAAATAAATGGTTACCTTGGTATATAAGGTGAATAATGACTAAAATAAAGAATTCTTACCTTTTCTTCAGAAGCTATGTGTCTTAGTTGTTTTCTTTTTTGAGTTTTCATTTTACGTTCATGACAATTTTGTTTTTAGGGTTTTCTGAAGAATAACCAATGTGCCTTCATTCATGGTTGCCTCCTCGTGACTCTGTTTTCCATGATTCCACCTTTGAGAGAAAGATTATCTCATTAGCTAGCCACTCTCTCAGGGACCAAATCATTTCCTTTGAGTTTTCTGAGGCAGAACGGAGGGCGCACCAACTGGAGTTTGCGACCTTGTTGGTTTCTTCTTTGTGGGAATGAAGTGAGTGCGCCCTCTTCCATGGATGCACTGGTCTTCTCCCACTAATCCCTGGAGGTCACTCTGATATTTCCAAAATCTCTTGACCACTCTCGGGTCACCTCGGTCTAGATCCCCATTTTCTTGGTCACCCAAAGTAATGGTGTGCCCCTGTTCATATTTGCACCCATGAGGAGAGTTTTTGGTCAAAAGCTGAGCTATGGCTTGCATGGTCACCTCCTCCTGTAGATCGCTTTCTTGGGCAGATCAATTGGTATTAGAGCCTCAAGATCCATGCAAAAGATTCTGATCTTAAAGATTGAGCCAAATGTTTTTTGGGGGTTTTCATGAAATAATCCATAGTTTACCCATTCCAGGGTTTCCATTTTATGCAAGAAGCTCCATAGATTTGATAAGACCCAAGGGTGCAAACATATCCATTGCCACATAGAGGAGATCCATAGATATAAAACAATATATATCTCTCCCTCTAGACCAGTTAAATATCTGTTGCCTCAGGGTTTTGAGTCCTCTGTTATCAAAACAGAGTCCTTTGTTCAACATTGCAACCTAGGGGGGCCTTTTCTCTTCAACTGACCTCACAATGCCTCCATGCAAATATCCTTTGGTAGTTGACTCATATTCCAACACATCAAATCTCGTCTAAGATCTTGCCTCCGTCCTTAATGAGCTTCTCAGAATGAAACAACAAAAAAATCCAGATCCATTCCGATTAGACACTTGAATCCAACTACCCAATTTTGTTGGGAAAATGAATGGTGAAATGGTGGATTCTTGGATCCTTGGCCTATCCACCTATTTCAATACATGTCTAGGCCTTATCAAGGAAAGAAAACTCCATATTTTTGCCTTACAATTAGAAGGACTGGCACAAACTTGATGGGATATAGAGCAAGAGAAGACCACATTTGTGATAGAGATTGGGGATGCTCCAGAATCCTCTACTTCACAACCCATAAAAACTTGGTCTCGACGTTCCGAATCTTTGATAAATCACTTCTACCCACCTGGGTATGTGCAATCCTTATGGATCAAATGGCACCAACTTCGACAACTCCCTTCACAAGGAGTGAAAGGCTACATAGCCTTCTTCTGTAAGATGCACCTCTTACTTCATGTTCTAGATCCGGAAGAGGTACTCATATTAAAAATTGTGACTGGTTTATTAATTCAATTCCGTCTAGAAGTAGAGCTTTTGAAAATCCAACTTTAGATAAAACGTTTCAGAGATATTTAGCTATAGAAAGGAAATCTGCACCTAGAGGTCGTATTCCTTAGTCTCTCCCTTAAACCAACCCCTATGCCTCTCAATAATCCATCTCCCATCCCTCAACCCTCTTTCCACCTCCTCGTACTCAAAACCCCACACCCAATAAAACTACAAGGACACCCTGATGCTCATTCCATAAAACTACTTCACACAATTCATCAAATTATCGAATCCTCCAAAATCTAAAAACCAACAAAACTCTACGCACTGATCTCATTGCGCCTTTCAAAGTAGAAAATACCGAAGAAGTTCCTCTGGAAAATCCTACATAATTAGATCCCTTATTGATTCTATTGATTTAGGAAGATTCAAATGCATCCACCCAACCCCTCTTCATCCCTAACTTCCAAATAAAAAACACCTTGGCTTTACTGATTATGGACAATGGAAGCCAAAAACATTTGGTGTCTCAAGCCCTTGTCAATCACCTTAATCTTGCCACCACTCCACATCCGCAACCCTATAAACTCGGATGGGTCCAAAAGGATGGCCTTCGCCTCCTAGTTTCAAGCATTGTCTGGTCACTTTCGCCATAGGCCAATTCAAAGATATTGTCCTCTATGATGTCTCTCCCTTGGATTGTGTGGATTTGTTGCTCGGTATCCCATACCAAACCCAAAGAAATACAATCTATCTAGCCAAATCCTACCAGTACAAAATTAGAAAACAAGGCCACACTTATATCTTAACTACAGCAAAACCCAAAGCCCCTTCTACCAAAGAAAAAATCCCCCATGTAGACTTAAACCAATGTGTCTCTCTCTGTTTGGTGTGCCCAATAACACAAAACAATACAACACACATTGTTCCTGAAACTATGACTCCCCTCCTCCACGTGTTCGCAGAGGTATTTCAACCTCCGGAAGGACTTCCCCCCTCCCGCCACATTGACCATTCCATTCATCTCATCCCCAGATCTACCTTACCTAATGCCCCTACTTACCGGTTAACCCCAACAAAAACAGAGGAAATGGAAAGGCAACTAACTGACCTCATCAACTCTGGCCACATCCAACCTTCAACTTTTCTCTGTGCTTCTATCACCTTTGTCATTCATAAACAAGATACCTCAGAAATGCGCCTTATCACTGATTACTCAGCCTTGAACAAAGCCACAATAAAAAACTGCTACCCCATTCCCTGGATTGAGGAACTACTCGACACCCTCCAAGGAGATAAGTGGTTTACTAAATTGGATTTGACAGCCGGCTACCATCAAGTTCAAATGAACCCAGATGATGTTTGGAAAACAACATTCAAGACCAAATTTGGTCTTTTTNTACCTAGGGCTCAAAAGTCAATCACATAGGAGCAACACTTCTTCACCTTTTGATGATGAATTAAATATATGTAAAATAAATGGTTCCCTTGGTATATAAGGTGAACCAGGACTAAAATAAATAATTCTTACCTTTTCTTCATAAGCCATGTGTCTTGGTTGTTTTCTTTTCTGAGTTTGCATTTTACATTCACAACAATTTCATTTTTAGGGTTTTCTAAAGAATAACCACTGCACCTTCATTCATGGTTGTCTTCTGGTGACATTGTTTTCCATGATTCCACCTCTGAGAGAAATATTATCTCATTAGCTAGGCACTCTCTCAGGGATCAAATCATTTCCTTTGAGTTTTCTAAGGCAGAAGGGAGGGCGCACCAATTGGGGTTTGTGCCCTTGTTGGTTGCTTCTTTGTGGGAATGAAGTGAGTGTGCCTTATTCCATGGTTGCACTGGGATTCTCCCACTAATCCCTGGAGGTCACTCTAATATCACCAAAACCTCTTGGCCACTATCGGGTCACCCCGATCTGGATCCCCATTTGCGTGGTCACCCAAACTAATGGCGCACTCCTGAGGAGAGTTTTTGGTCATAAGCCGAGATATGGCTTGTGTAGTCACCTTCTCCTGTAGATCACCTTCTTGGGAAAATTAGATTCATTGGTTCGTGAACATCCTATTTTTCCAAGATCCTCCTAATCATCAAGATATTTCTTTGTACCTCATGCTAACTAATGAGAGATTCCCTAATTCTCCACTTTCGGCAGGTCTCCTTCCATCGAATTCAATTCATCTATTATGGAAATAAGACCTAGATTCCTATGAGTAACTAGAGGCTTACAATCATCAATGGTAGGTTCTCTCGCCATCGACAGTTGGGAATACATCAATGTCTCCTGATCGATGGATTCTTCAAGTATTTTACCTCAAAACGATTATTCACACTTGTAAGAATGTACTCAGTGCCTTTAAGTCTCATTATGTTCGACATCAACTCCTCTATTCACATGTTGTAGAATTCTACCTTTGTTGGATAGTGTATAAGACCTCTAGCTTACATTAGCAACATTCCTATTATGTTTCTATCTTTCATTGGAACAATACCTATATGGATTTAGTGATCATAGGAGATCATATTGTATTCCATTGTATACAAATATGTTCAAATTAATTTTGAGACTAGATTCCACTGGGCCTTGTTCGTGACTATAACAACCTATGGCATGTGTCTACTTTGTATTTCCTATTCATGGCCATGACCAACTATTTGGTATATTTCCACATCGATCTGTAGTGTAATTCAGAATGGAAATCATGTGTATCAAGTCATTATGGATTATAATATTCTCATGAGTAACTAACACTTCTAGCTGGGTCTCCATCACTCCACTTATGGGAATTATAATGTATTTCGGCCATCACAGATACACCTCTAACCTCACACATTAGGGGGCATCTGTTATAGAAAATTTTGTCTCACCCCATGCAACTTGCTTGGATGGCCTTTCCAATTCCCTATTTAGACTTGAAGTCCTCGTTTTTACCTTCCAGAGCCAAAAAATCATATTTTCCCACATATACGCACCCTACCAGTAAGACAACAAGTCTATACACAGGTTGATCTACTACAACCCATGTACATCAGGTTTGGTGCTAAAAATTAAAATTTATGTTTGGTTTCCATGTCACGTCACGAGATCCATGATCCTTGACATCCCATATACTGGAAACACTCTGACTCGTCCCTTCAGGTTCATTTGAAGAATATAAATTAAGCCATATCCAAGCCGTGGAAGAGGAGAGAATTCAACTTTTGAGAGCAAAGATACTCTGGATAAATTTCACTTCCTATTGTGTTTGCATCCCTTTATCATTGAAAGTTTGAACTCGTTGTTCAACCCCCAATCTCTTCCTCCTTTATAATGTAGAACCTCATTGTCTCCTTTATATGAGCTTTACTTTGGTGGCAGATTGAAGTGGTCAAGGCCCAGCTAGAGGGACTTAGTTTCTTGGTTCCAAGAAGTTTCATTACAAAAGTTTGTCGCCTATATACTTATGTTGATTATTTTAATAGAAATACTCTTTTCTCATATAATTGATATCTTGCAAATATATGAATTATTATTCCATGGGCATATTTGTCATGTATGTTAATGGATTATGCTAATCTATATTCTAACATTATATATTATCACCATATCCTTGCATATCTTGGTTGTTGAGGAAAAGTTGCACGCATAAAGCCTTGAGTTGCATGCTCACCAATGGTCTTCATCGAACTTCCAGACGAGGTAGGCTCTTGACCTTGTCTTGTTAGATTTCATTTATATAGCATACTTGGGATTAGAATTGATTTTTGTGTGTCAATCTGTCTGTTGTGGTTTACCCTAGGCCATAGAAAGATTTTCCTTGTAACATCAGGCCTACCCACTAGCCCCACTACATTTCTCCAACTTAATATATTTATATCTATCATGAAATTGCTTACATAGTTACAAGAACAACCATCTGTTATATAAACTTCCACCAATTTACATAGGTAAATTTTAGTATTTACAAATTCTTTTAATTTGTTGTCACAATTTAAGATACTCATATTACCTTTGACACATTTCTTTGACTCAAATCTTAAATTTCTTTTACTTTTTTTTGCGTAACAAAATAAATTTGATGTGCTAAGATTCAATAAACTCTATATCAATTTTAAAATAGTAGTATGGATCTAGTGAACATGATTAGCAACGAGATGACACTAGATATGGGTATTGGGATGATTCCTAAAAAGATACTTAGTGTTTAAGTTTTATTACAGAATAAATACATACTTATTTCTTATTTATTTCCATTGTTGTTATAGAAAAATTACTTTAATGTATTTAATTTAAACTCTAATTATAGTAATATTCATTAAATGCTTCATAATATGATTGATATTTATATTATGACACATTAATGAAAAATATAATTTTCTTATTTTAAATTAAATACAATTATTAAATCAAAATATTAAGAGAAAAGTATCAAAAACTTTATTGTTATTTTCACTTGTTTATTTCATTTTAGTTTTACTCATTACCTTTTTATGAATTTTTTTTTTCTTTTCAATGCACAACTATGAAAATAATATTTAGTAGATAGACACATTACAATATATAACATCTTCATAACCTTTGACTTATCCTCCTTAGTATGCAGTCTCTAAATCTGGTTTAATTTCTTACTTAAAAAAGAATTGATAAAATGTGTTTAGGTAAATCATTATTTTTATGCATTTTGTTTCAAATGATAATAATTTTAAAAGTAAAATAAAACATCAAAGTCAAAATCTATATTAAATGTAATACTTTTTGGAAAAGTTTTATAAAATTTTAATATTTATAACAAGTTAAATAAATAAATATAAGAAGTTGTACAAACTATGTTTAAAATGTATGAAAATTTGTGATAATTAAATTTGATTAAGTAAATCATAAAGTATGATATATTATATATATATATATATATATATATATATTATTTAGAATTGTGATTATTATCTTTCTGTTAAATATATTATTAAGATTGAGCATTTAAATTCACTTTGTGGGTTAATGGGTGATCGATTTTGGTTATTTAAAAGTAAATTGTTAATGCTATAATATAATTTTATGGGAAAATGAATATTTATTGATGTAAAATATTTGTATAATCATTTGAAGATTTGATTAATACTATAATAACATTTTATGGGAAAAAAATATTTATTTGTGTAATCATTTGAATTTAATTAAATATTATGTGCATAAATGAACAAACAACCTAATTGTTTGAATCGTTTGAAATGGATTTATGTATTTTGTTTTTTTAAATTATGAAGTCCAAAATTAGAGTTGTACTTGAGTTATTTTTTAGTAGTGTTATTTTCACTCCAAAATGGTAAGAAGTTTATCATAATACTTTCAAAAATACATATATTGTTAATAACTTGTAAGAAAAACAACATCGAAATTAAATTTTTAATGATAAAGTTACACTATTATCAAGTTGATAATCATTTCTTCAACAATAAGGATAATATAGACCCATAACCCTAATGATAAAGAGTAGGAATTACAACTACACATGGAATGGAGGAACAAGGCCCAACTCCTTAGTAGAAATTTCTTCTCGAGTAGTGAAAAAGGAGTAAGAATGATAGTATATGAAAGGAGATGAAGAAATATAACTCTATTTTAAAGTCAATATAATCAATGAATATCCATCTACTCTATAATGATTTATATTTCTCTCTAATAATAATTGCAAGGAACAATCATATATTTCTTAATAGAGGACTTTCCACATGGGTTGTTGATGCATACCCCCCTTCTATCCTAAGGGATGCATGACCTCTCGGTATAGGATCGATCAAGGAAGTGAGTTTGGCTGAATCTTCGGCCCCTCAAGAACCTCAATTCCACTTAACAAGCCCTCTTGCCCTTAAAGCGTAGGTTGTATGGAACTTGTGAACTTCCCCTTAATGCCTTTAAGCTTCAGTGTATTTAGGCGCTAGCTCTCCCAGTTAAGTCCCTCCCTTTATGTGGCCATGGCTGTGACTAGTCACCTAATCGAAAGGTGCGTCACGACTTCGCGTATTGGGTCTTTACATGTGAGTCACTCAGACTCTCCCAACTCCTGAAATCTCGATAGGAGCCTAGTGCATGCTAGCCCCTCTATTCCCCTTCACCGATGTGACTCTTCGCTATGATTGTGTCCAATCTTTCGAACACTTCGCAATTTTTCATTTCGCGAGTTCGTACTTTGTGAATCGTCTCCCTGGACAATCAATGGTCCAGATCTCTCCTAGATCCGATGACTCATATCAAATCATGATTTCGTATTTTGTGATTTCTCAAAACTCTTACCTCTAATTTCTCAAGTCACAAACTCCCGACAAGACTAGATATACGGTTCATCTCCCTCCTTTGATCAACGGTTGTGATCAAATCACGATTTCATGTTTCACGAGTTCTCGTAACTCTTCTTTTGACTTCTTTAAGTCATGAGTCAGTGAAATTTTGATCCCTCATCATGTGTCCTCCTTGACGATGGACAACCTCGATGATTTCAGAACAATCAACGACTGTGATCTTTTCACGAGTTCACACTTCACGAATCTTCATGACTCTACTCTTTGACCTTTCCACTTTGCGAGTCAGCAAAATGATGATCTCTCACCCCATTTCCTCCTTTACAATGGATGGCTCCGATGATTTCGGAGTTTTGTAAGTTCAATTATCCTGTACAGTTTCAAAGCTTTAAGGTTAGTGCACTTTAGCTTGATCAGACGACTACTATCCTTTTGTGTGCAGATCGAACGACTAAGATGCTTTATCTGGATTTTAGATTGAATGACTGAGATCTTTTCTTTGCGCTTAGATCGGACGGCTGAGATCTTTCCCCTTATTCTCACTCCTTGTTGTATGGACATTGATCGAATGATCAAGATCTTTTCCCTTGAGCTTACGCTTTCTTCTAACTTAGAAGTTTTTTTTTGAAATATTTAAAGGCTTCGACCTTTATCCTTCCTACAAGTTCGATTCTTGGATCTCGTTCGCACTTCTTGGAAAGTTCTACCCCTCATGGGCTTGATCTCCTCAAAGATTTCGATCTCCCAAACACTTCTTTCTTTTCTGGGAAATTCATCAAACTCAGATCCAAAGATTATTGAAAATAATTCTTTCTCACCCTCCTGGCGTTCCTCTTCTCTCGTCCTTTGACTTCTTTATGGAGTCGCTTTGAATCTTCATTGAATTCCATACCTGTGCACTCTTTGCAACAAATCTTTACACAGATTTGACTTCTACGACAATTGTGCACTTCTTGCAGCAGTCACTTTGCACTCCTTGCAAAGGAAATATTACGATATTTCTCCTGAGATTTACGAGTCGAAACAATCCTTGTCAACACACTCCTTGAGGACGGTGTGCACACCTTGCACTAGCTCACAAAGAAAATAGATTTTAAAAGTTATACAAGCATTTCAAATCTACATGCACTCGTAGCAAGATTCATTCATTCTTGAAAAGATTTATGACAACAATGGGGAAATTGTAAACAATATTCACACTATATATTGGATCAATTTTCCTCTGTTATCTTCATTCAAAATCAAGAAAATGGTTACAGCTAAAATGAAAGCAACAACTACTGTTCACAAATTCCTACTTGCTCATAATTCTCGTAACCCTTTTTTTGGGCGTACAAAATCTCTCTTTATACAAAAGAAACAAACTAATTGCTATCTAATTGCGGTTACATTAAAACTAGGGTTAATCTCCCAAGTCACGCATGCTCATTTTGTCTCCACGCATATGATCTTTCCTCTTTTGTTTTCTATCAGATTCAAAAGATTGCAGTACCGGCCAATGTTCGATATTCTAAATTGGTCCTCAGGTGCTAAGTTGTCCTTTCACGTGTACTTGTTGACGATGCTCCTACGTCATTTTCTCTAAGGTAAAACAAGTTTCAATGCAAAGATCCTATGGCGTGTCTATTGTTGTAGAAGCTTTGTTTGAAAAATTTTAGTTAGTTAAAAGAAAGTGAATGGAATGTTATGATTTTTTTTTTAAGTTTAATCATAAGTGGATCCCAACATTGTAAAGCATAGTTTGGTTATATTTGTAAAATTTTCACTTAAGTATAAAATGATTAGTGGATGGACAATATGGTCATATCATTAAATAAAAAGATAGATATATAAATCTCATGCTTAATAAAATTTTATTCTTAAGATAAGAATATATAGGTAAGTTGATAAGTCAAATAGGTAGGATAATATGAAACATTCAAAATAAGAAATTGAATAGAGGGTAATCTCTCACTCCACTTCAATGTCTCATCATATCATAAATAGTATAGTTGGAAACACCATCTCTTAATCATGACAAAAGACACTTAAATCCACACCCTTGGTACATAGTCATGAGGAAGGGCCACAAAGAGATTTTTTCACTCCACTGATCTTTGTTGGCATATTCTTTACCCAAAAAACATTGCAAAGATAGAATCTCTTAGGATTTATTCAATGAACACGATTAGTCTCTGAAGTGGAAACAAAAAAAAGAACCCTTGTAAGAATTGTTTTATTCCTAATGTTGGAAAGAGACAAGAGTGGTCCATGAAATATAAGACTTAGAATTTTGATGGATAATCAATATTGGAAAACTTAAAGAAATACTATGTCCTAAATAACACGAATATAAATTCATTGTTGTATCCCTATCTTTGCATAGTCATGAGATAAAATGGAAAATAGATAGTGAAAAATCTAAATAAAGAGAAAGTTTAAGATTTTAATAGAATTTCATGAATTCTTAAAAGAGAAAGAGGAATTTTGTAATAAAATTCCATAAATTTTTAATAGAGAAAGAAGATATATCATGTCATCACATAGATGAATTTGAAGAGAAGGTGCTCAACAATCCTAAAGAGTTTGTGTGGGGAGTATTAAATAACTAACATGGTCCAAAGAACAAAAAAAAAAAAAAGGAAAGCCTTGAATAATTTGAAGCCAAAATGCCTTTCCTTTAAATGATTATGCCCCCCTATGATTTAAGGGTATGATAAAGAGCTAAGTATAATATGTTGTTTATGTAGTTTTCTATAACATCATATATGTTGATTAGTTTAGAGGGATATTTTTTTTTTGTTATTTTTGAAAATTAAATTATATCTTGAAAAGATTAGATACTATTCAAATATTAAAATTTTATAAAACTTTAAATATTGATTGTTTAAGGTCATTTACTAATGCTTTCATAATATTTACATTTTTTTTATTATATACATCTGTCTCTATCTACCTTTATATATTTTCTATGTATATCTCAATTCATATATATCTATCTATGTGTGTCATAAAAATTATTCATTATGCTCTCTATCACATGAATGTTGATATAAATATCATCATTTTAAATCCTACGATATTAGTTTATGTCATGGTCCTAAGAACAAAAAAAAAAAAAAGGGAAAGCCTTGAATAATTTGAAGCCAAAATGCCTTTCCTTTAAATGATTATGCCCCCCTATGATTTAAGGGTATGATAAAAGCTAAGTATAATATGTTGTTTATGTAGTTTTCTATAACATCATATATGTTGATTGGTTTAGATGGATATTTTTTTTTTGTTATTTTTGAAAATTAAATTATATCTTGAAAAGATTAGATACTATTCAAATATTAAAATTTTATAAAAATTTAAATATTGATTGTTTAAAGTCATTTACTAATACTTTCATAATATTTACGTTTTTATTATTATATACATCTGTCTCTATCTACCTTTATATATTTTCTATGTATATCTCAATTCATATATATCTATCTATGTGTGTCATAAAAATTACTCATTATGCTCTTTATCACATGAATGTTGATATAAATATCATCATTTTAAATACTACGATATTAGTTTATGTTTCTAAACGTAATCAATACTACAAACATCATATCATAAATTGACTATTTCCATAAATTTAAATAAACATTGATTTAAATATTATATATCATTTTCTATTTTATCATATTAATTATGTCTTTAAAAGAACATTCATTAAATTAAAAAAATAAAATAAAAATAATTTTGATTTCATTAAATTAAAAAAATAAAATAAAAATAATTTTATAAACCAAAAGTTTATATTTTATGTTTTAAAACTTAATTATCTATTTTATTTTATTTTTATAATTAAATTAAAAAATAATAATAATAATTTAATAAATCAAAAGTTTATATTTTATGTTTTAAAACTTAATTATCTATTTAATTTAATTTTTATAATTTTATTGAAAAAGTTTTTGTTAATTATTATTGAATAACTTCTCAATTCTTTAAAGTCAAAGATTTGAAACTTAACATGTGTTTGAATTTGTAGAATTTAGGTTAGGAAATGAATTTGGGAATTTAAATATAAAATGAGATTGATTAAATTTATATGGTATGTTTATAATAAAACTATATATTTGATTATGAAATTATCTGTAAATTTAAATGTTTATTAAGATTAAATTAAATTTAATTAATAATTTTAAAATTAAATCATAAAATTTGTTATATGTTTTTAAATAGATTTATTTAATTAAAAATATAATTAACATTTATTTATTGAGAAAATTATTTAATATTTTAAAAAATAACATATAAAATAATATGAGTTTATGTGTTTAAGTGAAAATCAAATTATTGTGTAATTATTAAAAAATTAATAAACCAACAATTTTATAGGAGTAAATTTGGAAATAATAAAAAATAAAATGTAGAAGGAGATAGAGAAAATAAAAACAAGTGTTGATAGGAATAATCACCACTCACCAAAATATTTATTTAGGAAAGCGTGTAGTAGCTCAAGTCCATCTGCTATCAAAAAGCATAAGAGAAGGACTCGGGTGGGTGGGCTACAGAAAGAAATGAATAAGTTCAAGCCTCCTACCTTTGATGGTGAGCACACGAAGGATGAAGAAGAAGATACATAATTATTGGGCATGGGGTAGTACATCCAAATGCATAATTACTCTACACAGGCAGAAGGGAGAATTTTCATCTATAAGTTAAAGGAAAAAACATCAATGTGGTAGGATCAGTTCATGCAAGTGCAACACATTGATGAGAAGAAGGTTACTTGGAGAGAGTTTAAAATGTAATTTCAAAATAAATAATTAACCAAGTAATACTATAACAAGAAAACGAATGAGTTCTTTGAACTCAAGCTTGGGAGTATGAAAATAGATGAGTATGAAAGAAGATTCTTAGAGATACTGAAATATGTTGCATTCATCAAGGATGAGAAAGTCAAAATTCAGAGGTATTTGAGTGGGATGTCATCATTTATCAGTGACAAGACACAATATGATGACCCCAAGACAATGGAGGAAACCATAATGCGAGCTAAATGTATCTATGATCARCAAAGGGGAAGAMTGACTTTCCAAAAGGATTGGGAATACAAGAAGAAAACAAAGATCGAAAAAATGAAGAAGGAGACTACGCCACCATTTTTCAGAAATATTTCTCAAGGACATTCAACTCCCAAGGAGCCCAGAATGACAAAGGAAATAGGGAAAAAGACCAAGGAAACCACCTATTCAATGTTGGGGTTGTGGGGGCAACCACATGTATATATATTTCCCTCAAAGATGTGAAAAAGTGAGGAATTTTCACAATGTACAACAAGTTGCGACACTTGAAGACATGGGAAGAAATGTAACAAGAATCTATGCAGCCCTCGATAAAAAGAAATCTTAGTTTCAGTCACACATGATTGAAGTGGAAGGTAAGATTAATGACCAAACCATTGTTATTTTAATTGATTCAAAATCTAGTCATAGTTATCTAGATTCTAAGATGGTGGAAAGATTCCAATTTCCAAGAAGCAAGCTTGGAAAACCTTGGTTGGTGCAGTTAGTTACAGGAGCAAAAAGGAAAATTAATGAGATTGTCAAGACATGTCCACTGAATATGAATGGGTTGAGAACAAAAGTTGATTTGAATATCATACCTTTGGTATCTTATTATTGCCTCATTGGTATGGATTGGTTGGACCAACATTATGTTGTTATAGACAGATATAATAATAAATTTACTTGCTTGTATGAGGAAGGAAACTTAAGAGTTCAAGGCATTCCATGATCTATAAATATCAAAGAAGTTTCATCCTTGTAATTGAATAAAATCTACATAGAAGGATTTCAAGTATTTGTTGTGCACATCGAAGAGGAACCTAAGGATAAAGTGTCAAATGTTGAATATTTCACAGTTATAAAATAATTTGCATATGTATTTAAAGAAATAATGGGGTTTCCACCGAAAAGAGATATTGATTTCTTTATAAATTTGATGCCTCGAGCATCCCTAGTATCCAAGAATCCTTATAGGATGAGTACACCAGAGCTAAAGAAATTGCAGATGAAACTTGAAGAACTTATGAATAAGGGGTATATATGCCCAAGTGTGTCACCTTGGGGTAACCCAGTATTGTTTGTGAAGAAGAAGAATGGTATGTTGAGGCTTTGTATTAACTTTAGGAAGTTGAAAAAAGTAAAAGTAAATAAAAAGTATCATTTTCCAAGGATCGATGACCACTTTGACCAGTTGAGGGGCGCACATATATTTTCAAAGATTTATCTTGGATCTAAATATAACCAAGTGATAATTAAATAAGATTACATCAACAAGAATGCCTTTAGAACGAGGCATAGACATTATGAGTTCATCGTGGTTCCATTTGTACTGTCAAATGCACCAGTTGTCTTCATGTGTTTAATGAATGATATTTCCATAGAATACTTAGATAATTTTGTCAATGTATTTTTGGATGAGATACTTATTTACTCAATGTTTGAAGAAGAACATGAGAAACACTTGAGGATGATGCTGCAAGTATTGAGTGAAAATCAGTTGTATGCAAAGTTAAGGAAGTGCTCATTCTACCGGAGGAAGATTCATTACTTAGGTCATATCATTTGAGAGGAAGGGATAGTTATGGACCAAGAGATGATAAAAGAAATTGAAGGATGACCAACACCAAGGAATGTTGCAAAGGTCAGGTCCTTCATGGCACTTCTAGGTTACTACAAAATATTCATTGAAGGTTTCTGAAAGATTGCATATCCAATTACATCCTTGCAAAGGAAAGTTGTGCAATTTGAATGGACTCTCAATTGTGTAAGGATTTTTCATCAATTGAATAGTTTGTTGAAAAGTGCACCAATTTTTCAAATTGTTGATCTTAATGAAGACTTCATTGTGTGCATGGATGCATGCAAGGAAGGGATTGGTGGAGTCCTTACTTAGAATGGGAATGTGGTATGCTACGAATCAAGGAAATTAAAAGAGCATGAAAGGAATTATTCTACTCATGATTTGGAATTGGTATCCATAATGCATGCCTTGAATATGTGGAGGCACTACCTCATGGGAATAAT
>SNQJ01S0028931.1:4393-48725 GCA_010110895.2 Picea sitchensis
ATTAGTTTGAGTTATCTCTTGGCATTGTATTGGCTATCTATAATAAGGAAGTTTTGCTGGGTTTTCTTCCCCTAGAGGGTTTCCAAAGATAAATGTTGTGTCTCTTGTGATTGTGTATTTCTCAGTGATCTTGTCTTATGTTGTTGTTATCTATTGAAATGTAAAGAACTATAATAATGGCTTAAACATTAACAGTAAAAGGAGTAGGGAAAGGATCAGGTAAGAAAGCATCATTCAATTTCCTTATATCTACATAAATTCTTATTCCCTCTTGTTTCTTTTCCTGGACCACCATGGGATTGATCCATTTGGATTCTTCCACTGGCTCTATGATACCAACTTCTAACTTTCTATCAAGTTCTGCTTTCACTTTTTTCTTATACACTGGATTCAACCTATAAGGTCTTTGTCTAACAAGTCTAGCATCTAGTTTTAGGGGTATCTTCATCTCTCCCAGCTCACCTGCTATTTCTTTCATCTTTGTAAAGGTTGTTGGAAACATGTCACTGTATTCGCGTAGTGATTTTGTTATCCTTTCTAGTGTCTTCTCATCCCAATAGTCTCCGATGATTTCCATTTTAGGGTTTTCTTCTGTCCCACTGTTGAATTTATTGAGCTTAATTGGTGCAACAAATGACTTTGATTCCAATGATGGACCTTCTACCTCTATTTCTCCTTACATCTCTGTTATCTGGATGTTGCGTGGATCATCTTCGTCTAGTGTGTCCTTTGTGACATGGTAACATGAGAGTAAGTCTTTGAATGTCTATTTGTTCAGCTATTAATATTCTATTATAATTTCCATCTTAGTTTCCTAAAAAAAAATCATCCCCTATATCAGCTTCAGGGTTGAATCGATATTGGGGTTCTCATGATCAAATGAGAAAGTTACCAAAAAATACTTTTGTAACACTATCCATTCTGTAGTGCCTCTGTGAAGTTCTTTTTCTATGTACCAGTTCCCTGGGATCCCTTCCAATGTATGAATAAAGTAATGAGACCATTCTTCTGGTGGTGTCATCCTCCACTGTGTTATGCATTTCTCTATGTGCTCAGTTGGTCTTCCTTTCCTATCATATTTCTACAATCTATTGTTCCCCTGTTCTGTGCCAAATCTAATGTGCAGTAACTATTTACACTAATACCAGTCTTGAATTGTTTCTTTGTGTGCGCCCCACTATCTTGCAGGTGTTTCCTTTAGTGAAATATCCAAGGCTAACAACCTTTGATTTTCCAAGACTTCTTCTTCATATTTTGTCAAAAATTCTTCTAGGTCATTCAAACCATGAAAAGTGGGAGTTCCCTTACCTCTTTACCAACCCACCTTACTACACACTCTATTATTGCACACATCCTTATGGAGACTTCATGCAGCCTTTGCTGCCAATTTTCAAGACTTGTATCTGAGTCTGAGGCACACCAAGTAATGCTTCTCCAGCTAAGTACCCCATCTGTAGTTGGGTTGACATAATATTCTTCTCGTGTGATAGTCCTATATAGCTGATTTATTTCTTCCAATTCCAAAAATGTCACCTCTACAAACCTCTCTTCTTTTGAGGGGTCCAATCGTGCAATCACTCTATACTCGCCTGATTCAAAGGTCATTTTCTATGTCTTTAGGTTGATCACAAACTAGTTATCAAATTCCCAGTCCAATCCTAGTAATGTTGGGTATGGTGTTGTGCCATCTACTATTTCTATAAATTCAAAATTTGCCACAGTGTGCACTCCATCCAAGTCTATTGTCATACCTTTAAGTCTTCCAATTGGTAATACTCTATGTTGATTTGCCAATTTCAACTGGATAGGTGAATACCCTAATGTGGGTTCCCCCACACACTGCTAGGTCTTCTTAGGTAAGACATTCACTTCAGAGACTAAATCAAGTATGACAACCCCCATATTGAAATCCCCAATGTTGGCATTTAACCTGAATTCCCTACTTGTTCTTCTTCTCGTATGGAGATGATTAATTGTCTTATGTCCTAAATTCCTTTCTACTTCCATGTTGCATCTCTCTAACAAGTTTTGTAAGACCTTAATGGATGATGGATCATTCAATAAATTTACACAGGATTGTAGAAAAGTCTTTAGGTTACTTGCTCTGAAGGTTGTCCTTTTCTAGTGTGATCCATTGATGGTAGAATTTCGTACATTTTTTTATCATGAGTTTGTTGCGTGGTTTATGTAGACTCAATGTTCTCCTTTAGAATCTCTTGTCTTGCCTCTTTAAACATCTTTTTTTCTTTCCGCGTGTCAAAATGCTTATGTGGTTCAGTGTTTTTATTGACCCACTGGTGTTGATATGGATCCTATTTTTTTGCATCAGCTCTTGTCTTGGCTTCTCCTCGAGTGACTATGTTCATATTCTTCCCATCATCTCTAGATTTTGCAAAAATCCACTCTACGTTCTGATTGTTATGGTTCCTTTTTTCCTATATTTTTTACAATGATGTTGGACAATATTCTGTCTCGTGATCTACTATGCGAAAATACATACATGTCGTAGGTGGAAGTGGACAATGTCTTGCATAGTGTCCTGGTTGTTGACAATTATGGCATACTACTAGCCCTCTGCCTCATCCAAATACTCCTCTTCCTTGTCCTCCACTGCTGAATCCACCTCCATCTCTGTACGATGCATTATATTGGGGTATCTAGTTATAATGTGCATTATTATACTACGACTGCACATTGTTGTACCATGGCTATGCAATATTGAACTGTGGTTGCACATTTGAAATGTGGTGCGGATTTCCCTATTATTATCTCTTCTTGCATCCTGTAGGTGTCTGAAGTACTCTCTCTCATCAAATCCAACATTCTACAGTCCTTGTCAACCATTGATTTGCAAAAATTGCAGTAAGAACTTTTTGAAATTGTCTTATACTTTTGCATCATTGGAAAATGATATGGATCATGCCCGTGTGTCTTACAAATTTCACACCACGTTCCTCCCATAGGAAATGGGTTTGACACCCCTGTTGCCAAGTACTGCACAAAGGATGGACATTGATTCTTATGGTGTACTTTTGTCCTACATAATGTGCATCACACAACTTCTCTCTTATCCTTCTCCTTATTCTGGTTCAACTGAAATTTCATATTCTTCAGATCCTCTTTCAACTCTTCTATTGTTGGATCTGTCTGTTGATATTGGTTTTCTTCCAACTGCAGGGGTGCTTGCAGAGCCTTTTCCTAAGTCTAGAACTTATGTTGTTTCAAAGGATACTTCAAGTGTGGTAATAGTGAGTTCACAAACAAATGTCTATGTTTCATGTCGATAATAGAGTACTTCAACTTACCTTTCAGACGTTTGAAACTTTGATCAATCTCCCAGACAGACTCATCCAATTTCTTCATGATATCAATAATTTTGTTCATGTATTGGTATTCTGAACTTGGCTTATGAAATTCATTTACCAACAAATTTTTCACCTCTGCGACAGTATTTGGTGCTCCTTGTTGATTGTTTACATCAAGGCTCATGTGCCAGTCTAGTGCATGGTCTATGAATGTTATAACCAATTGCATAACTTTTTTATCCTCGTCTGTGACCTGCTTTGCCTCTCAGATATTTTCATAGATGAATAAATGCTTCTTAGGGTCCTCTGACGCTCACCACAAAACTCTGGTAATCTGATAGTGGGATCTACTCTCACCATCTTGAAACGTGTTGAACTGTTGCCTCCGTGCAGTGTAGATAGTTGACGGCTACTTCCTGAAATTGTACCCCCAGTTGGTTTTCCACTATTGGACCCCTAACCTACTGCAACTCTTCTACTAAAAATTGTTTGTCTAAAATCTTGTGTTCCTTCAGGTGGATTAGTCGCACATGGGGTTGTAGGTTCCACACTAACTGTGATCTAGACTAGAGTTTTTCCTTTTGTTCCTACCCCTAGACCTCTTGTTTACATTTCATATGTTTCACATAGGATTTCCTCAATCTACTCCATAGCCCGAAGATCCTCTACCTCTTCTTCATCGCTCACCAAACCCTCTCTATCGACTATGTCCCTCTTTTTGTTATTCATCTTATACTGGTAAGGTCTGTCGCTGCATGTTGTTATAGATTTTTTCATTATCTTCTTTGTCTGGTACTCGTCCATCATGATCAGTTCCATTGACTCCTTCTTCTTCCCCTTATCTAGATCCATATCCATATCTCAGACTCATCTCAGTGCTTCCTCCCCTTCCCCCATGCATGTGGGGAATTTTAGATGTCTGATTCCATGGGCATCATGCCTTTGTCATATAATAAAATATTTATTATGGAAGTATATAATGATATTATGTACCTACCTCTAGGTCCCTTTAGAAAATCCTGCTCTGCAACAGTGTACGACTTCATAGTATCAACTGCAAATTCAGTGATAAACCCTGCAATAATACTTTCTAACCAAAAATATCTTATACCTGTAAATTTATTATTGATTTGTTGCAACTGTGCGATCTCCACAGGATGCCACTCTAGTTGTCTTATATGATTCGTAGGATGGTTTTCCTTCAACCTCAATAACCACTCATGTAACATATGCGAAAATTTGTGGAAAAATACTTCATGCAAGTCGCTAAACACATATTTGTCAAGATATTTTTGTGGTGTATATTTAGGGTTTATGTTGTCCTTCTGCGCAAACTCATGTTCCTTTGTCCTTAACCATATTTCAATCTTTGCCTTTGTTGGATTCCATGGCATGTACATTCCCTTCTACATTTTCATTATCCATGATGTTCTTCAACAAATCCCTTCCAATCTATCTTGTGTAGTTCTAGCAGACAATGAAACCATTTGTTGGAAACTTGTGCTAACCTAGGTTCTGATCTTAAAGGTTTCCAAAAAAACACTCAAACTATCAACCCTCCTGGTAAATTAAAAGGAAACACTGTGGACAGAGTGCACAATGCAGTCTCACCTGAGATAGCTTATGGGGGATTGCAAGACTCATATGTCCATAGTCAGGGAAGGGATTGGGAATGTGATATGTTCCTTTTCCTTATGCATCATATTTGTTATTCATTCATATAGAACTAGTATTCCTTCATCAAGGAAACTATGCATGCATGTTGTCATAATATAAGCTAAACATCCATTATTTAACTGATAACTAGCATAAACAATAAAATAACCATTCACACACATTAACACAGTAGGGTTACATTGGTTCACCCCCCTTGGGGATATGTCAAAAAATGTTTGTCTCTTCTTCTCTTTTATTCATCATTCTTCAAAATCATTGTTGTGTGCATTACATTTTTCATACTTACAATAAAAACTATGATAAGTTTCATCTGTGAGGCAGACTAGACCAGACCAGGCTCCACAACCTGCGACCTAACCCTCAAAAACTTGCTCGCTAGATTATTCAAAAAAACTCCCTAGATCATTCTGACCAACCTATACTAGGCCTCCTAGGACTTTAGTTATACTACTCTATTGGCTCATGGCCATTACATTCATATCAAAAAATCTAACCCTAACATGGATAGGTTTGTTTGCATGTGTGCCATGCTGCTTTTCATCGGTCTTTGGCATGTTTCTTTTCCTCCATATTCTACATGTTTCTTTTCCTCCATCATCCGCATGCTTCTTTTCATCCATATTGGCGCATGCTCCAAAATTGCGTTTTCTCCCAAAAATAGGCTTGCACCAACACCATTCATTAGACACATAAAAGTATTTTATTCATTTGTCAATCCAAATAGCACCACTACAAACTCATAATGGCCATAACTTGTGCATAAATCTTCTTCCTAAATTTTATGCATATTCCTCATCCTATCTCCTTTGTGAGGAAAATCCTTATACATGTGGTCTCCCTCACATCCCGAACACTTTATGAGTTTTTGTCTTGGCATGTTCCCCAAGGAATTTTTCATATTAGGCTCACTTTTGTTGGTTTCCCTTGCTGATATGCTTGAGATATTTTCCTAAAGAAAGGCGTCTTAAATCATTTCTTCCTTTGATCCATCTTTCTCTTCTTCTTATCATCCTAAGATTTTCAAAAATATGGTCTTCCTTTGTTCTGCTCATATAAATATTTGACCTCCCTCATGATTTCCTCCAAAGTCTTGGGCTCATAAAATCATATTTTATCCTTATATAATGATGAAAACCCACTCAAGAACCTATGGATTTTCACCTTCTCATCCTTGATGAAATCCTCATACCTTATAAGATCCAAGAATTTCCTCTCATACTCTTCCATACTCATGCTTCCTAGCTTCAGCTCAAATGATACTTGCATATTCTTGTCATAATAATGCTCTGACAAGTACTGCTACTGGAAGTAATTCTTGAGTTGTTTCCAATAAATTCTCTTCTCCTCAATTTTCTTGACATGTTTTCGTTGGTTCCATCACATGGATGCTTTCCCCTAAAGATGATATATTTCAATTCTTGCTTCTAATTTGATGAATAGGTTTTCATATGAAAATAATTTCTCATGCCCAACAACCAAGCTTCAACATCTTCACCATTCCTATGTTATCCATTAAAAATTGGTGGTTTGAGCTTGGTAATATCTCCTCGCAAACTATCCATATCATAGCTCCTCCTTTGATATCTAATAGGAGACATACTTGGGATTATTTTATGACTTTGTATGTTATTTTCTAGATGAATGTACAGGTGGATGGTGATGTTTACTAACACTTCTAGAGTTCCTAGACGCTCTATAATCATCCCTTCTCTCATGAGATATGTGTTCTATTGCATGCCCTACATTGTATTCATGTGTTGTATTGGACTCCTTGTGAATTTTCCTCTGTAAATTGTTCAGGATTTGTGGCAGCTGAGTATTAATTTGGTTATGATATTCCTAAGCTCTTATCAACCTTTCTTTATCTACTTTGTATCTATGGACTTCCCTCTTCAATTTTGTTTTTTCCTCAACTAGCTCTATCGATTCTACTTTGCTTCTATGCCCATTAGATTTTGTTTCTACATTTCTCAAATTGATATTTAGACCTATGATTTAATCTCCATGGATGCATGAAACTTGTGCATCATCCATGTCTTTAGCCATCATTTCTGAACCGGATATGTTCTTCCTATACCTCTAATTATGCAAAATGTGCATGCAATAATTATTTTTTAGAAATTCTACATATTCTAAATTTTTTTATTAGTTAAATTATAGGTCCTTTGTCATCTCAATTTATGAAGAACATTGATGGAATAATTGAAATTTTGATCCTTTAGTCATGATATCCTCTAGATCAGATTTCCAATGACTATACTTATGTCTCATTATGAGTTCTTAGCTAAAATTACATTTTTTGAATTTTGTCATTTCTACTTAATTGTGCCATTTCTTACTAGTACAATCTAGTTGAGAGGCCATCTCCTACAACCTATGGAAGAAAATACGTTAGGAATCAAGAAAATTTTATATCGGGAATGGATAATGTTCTTAATTGTGAGTACACATCAACTTTCATATTGATGATCTAATTCTCTAGTCAAATTTTGCATCAATTTGGAATTGCCAACTTTGCTCTTTTTACACTTTCTCCAACCTTAAATTTTTTATAAAAAAGATGTTATCTTGTTGGACTGTTTCATGCTTATGCACATCCTTCCTAATACTGGGTGGTTTATGACCCAAGGTTCATCAAAAGTGACCAACAAAAACCCCAAGGAATTAGCATATCAATCCTTAGCCAAGGATAAAGAAGGTCTCACTAGAGACGCCCAAAGGATCACATAGACCATCTAGTCTTGTGTTGATGATGAAGGACTAATTACACAGAACTCCATACGATATTACACTCATATCATCCCTTACATATTACTTAACCATTAACATTATATAGAAAAATCAAGCTCATTCAATTAACACATAATCCACACATCGTAGGTCCAGAATCACTACAACTTTATTATTATCATTCACTCATTCACATACATACATTAAGCAACTTAGCCAGTGACAACAACAGAGCCTTAATTTTCCTTATACAATTCCTCAAATTTACATTACATTGCACCATGCACATCCTTTCAGAATCTACAAGTATGACAGACTCAGATGTATAACCAGAGACATTACAATGCTACATAAGCTCAGAGCGATAACAGGGACGATTACAACAGCTCCCACTATGGGCTAACTAACTCCACCATAGAATAATGAATGAACCAATGAACCCTTTCTTTACCGCCCTTGCTTCATTTTATCTCCTTATTTGTTGCAACGCTCCGTCGCTTTCATTTCTACCCCACTTTCTCCTCTGACTTCCAGTCTCGCATGCTTATTTCATCCACATGCATTTCATGTAGCCTCTTTGGAATCATGGAAATCTCAACTACCTTACCATCTCATCTTTTTGTTTCTCCATGATACCTCGTTATCCATGTGATAATCATTCAGGGATATTTCCCAAATATTCTTTTCTTTATTTCAGCATGCATGCAGTGTCTTTTGATTTATGGAATGCATCACAAAACTTGAAATGGTGCACATTGATAGAATTGGAATTAGTGCACATTAAAAAAACTTGGTCTGGCACACACACCTCTTGTCACTCCTCATGTAGCTTCTTAAGTGCACACAAAACTGGAATGGGCACGCACAACTGTGTTTGTGCATGAACATGATATTTATCCAAAACTTTGGGTGCCAACAAGCCCCCACCACTATTACTCGGCTCGTCCTTGAGCCAACTACCTTAGGGAATGACTGATGTGACATACAAAACTATGTTCCTGAGTTCTTCTATGAACTCCTTAAATTGGCGATCATGCTCATTAAGGTTACTGTAAAGGTCCTAGTTGAGTTGAACAATGACATATGCATCGGTTGTTGTGACCTAAGGGGCTATCGAGTCTATTGTTTCCAATTTCTCTATCAAGGGGATGGAAACAACCTGCTTGTCTATCCACTGGGTGTAAAATATTAAGGCCTTATTGGTCATAGAAGTGATGAGCTATGATATATTTTGTTTCTCAACTCAAGCTACTCTCTTGTTGTGCGATGCCCGCTTCAGTTGCACAAATTCTATCATCTATCGTAGTCAACTTGGGAGGGTTCTGTAGGTGAGTTTATAATTTGATGTTGTGGATGAGCACACCCAAAAATTCCTACACCCTATGTTGGCCATCTTGGATAGCTTCTTTGGCCAACATAAGTTTGTGTTGTAACTTAATTACCTCCAAGTTCATTTGGTGTAGTGGTGAGCATATAGCTGTAAGTTGTGAGTTCAAATTTTGTAGGTAAACCTTCATGATCGAGAGATTAAGATAGGGGGGGATGTCTTGACCTTATGTAGAGGTAGTCGGTATCTATGCATATAGACTATCCACAATTCTGATAAGTTCAGTGAATCTTGTACTAATCTCAGTATATTGAGCATTTGCAATGGCATTTTCCACAACTTCTATATCGTAGTACTATTGTAAGTCCCGGTGATCTTGAACTACCTTTTGATAGTGCTTGCGAGTCTGATTATGCGTGGAAATGTCCACTTGATGTTGTAGTTGTAGTTGTGCATGAGAACGACCAATTGTTTGGTGTTTCTCACTCAAATTAGAAAGTAAGGTGGAAACACAGTCTTGTACTATTGGAGTTGGAATTGGTGCCAACATGACACAAGTGATGGCTATGTTCACCTGATTGGGCACTGACAACTCGAATCAAAGAACCCATGCGATACTAATGGAATTGCTAATTGAAGTTGGTGTTTATAGTAGAGTGTTATATGAGGATGTTGTACCCATGAGTTGACAACAGAGATGGTTGATATTAATAATAGCCTCTGTTTGGATTTGTTGCTACATAAACAATTGTCTTTTGAGTGCATATATCAAAGTCACTACTCCAGGTTCCATCTAGGTTGGGCCCTATTGTACAAGGGGAGTGGTAGAGTGAATGGTTGGACTGGTTCATTGTCTCTTCATACCAACTGGGGTGGACTATGTCGACTGTTGCATGGGGCATGGGTATCGAAGGCACTTTGACGAGGTGTCTTTCTTGGATCCCCCCAGTGGGGACTATGCACTATCCCTGCAGCTGCATGGCCTCAACCTATTTTCAGTCCTATTTTTTCTAGGTGTACATTTCTAGAGTCTCCATTTCTTCATCTGGGATTGGTTGTATATGTTTTGACCACTTGGCGACGCCTTGATGGATGTCCTCTTCGATGATGCAGAATGGGAGTAACGCCATTGCATCCCCCTAGTCATCATTGTTGATTGTGGAGCCTAATTAACTTCCTGATTCATATATAGGTATGCCTATCCCCCTTCTGTTGTGGTTTTTGGGATTGTACCCCGAATGAAGGGGGTCCTACCTCCCCAAATAGGGGGCATGGGGTCCAACAAGCCCCCGAGGAAATTTTTTGGAAAATTGCCTTGTAAAATATTGTAATTTTGTAATCAATCTAGACCATTCATGATAAGTTCATAGATTTGATGGTAGAATTTATGTTAGGGTTTTGGACCAAAAAGGCAACCCATCTTTGTATGAGGGAATTGTATATCATTTATGTATGTGAGTGAATATCATATTCTGAGAGAGGGGACTATGAGAGAAAGAAGAGGAAGCTACATCAGGTATGTTGTAGGTTGTATCCCTTCATTTTCTAGATAATAATAAATTCAGGACTTGCAAATTTCTCTGGTGGATGTAGCCCACACTAGGTGAACCACGTATATCTGTGTCTTTATTGTATTGTGTTTCTTATGTGTTTTATTTTTGCATTTGTTTTATTTTATTTCTCCGCGATCCTATTTTTATAAAAATCGCTAGGGTAGATGTACATGTTATTAAAAGTACACTCAAACATAAGGTAGCTATCATACCTATTCATAATGTTGTGTGGGATGCGCATTTGCGAACCGGTTTCCTAGATAAGTTGTTGGTACCATTGTTGAAATAGTTTGTCGTGGGAATCTTGGACGGTAGGGTCTTTGATTGCATGTAATTTTAGGAATCGGGGATATGAAATATCAAAGCCAGTCCCAAAAACAAGTTCAAAACCCAGAGGGGGCCTCCACACGACCATGGCAAGGAGAAACAAAACTCAACTGTAATGAAATTCCCTGCCAATGTTTTGGGTATCTAAATAGTCATCAACGAATTCATTCAGCATGTAATGTTCCCAAGCCATATGGACCCCTACAAGATAGTGCTCAACTTCGAAGATGACCCCGAGTGGGAAATCCTCCCTTGAACAGTTGCGAAGGATTTTACAAACGATTAGTTAGGAAGCAAATTGAATCGGTCGAGCATTGATTTCAAAAATGACCACCCCACTCGTGCACCGACGTGTACTGTATGTCCCATATGCCTCATTTTGGGTAGCATATATAGTATTCAATTCTTTTTTAGGCTCTTCATCGTGCATGGGTAGGCCCGTGACCCTCCAAATAGTTGTTTCATCCACTAGATATTCCCCCCAACCAAAGGTATCCCTCATTGAGATGAGTGAGTAAAAATAGGGAAGATATGGTCACCGACCCCTGATGGGTAAAATGAGGGAAATGAAATAGGGACTATATGAAAACTTGATGAAGAGGTCGGGCCCAATCCTATGTGATCACCATATTTTGGTGGTCTGAACTTCGAACCACCTTCACATAATTGTGAAAATCCAGGGCATGGAACTAATCAAGATCTCGAATGTCATAGTTGACAAAGTGCACGTCCTGCACTTTTCCTGTCTAGTATATTATGAATCTCACATGTCGAGGAAATGATGGCTCTAATATTTATCGATCTTGGGTTTTCTTTGATTTATTATGGGCCTACAATTTTCTTGATGAATCCATTTATACTATTCCTATGGGGTTTGTTGTTAACTAGTGTGAGTTTGAGTATATAGTATTCCTTCTTGGTTCTTTTCATCTCTTCTAAGATTTATAAAGTAAGAACTCTTTCTTGTAGAAACATGAATGTTGACGCTAAGCTAGACAAGTATTAACTTGAAGAGAAGAAATATGCCAAGTGGGTATGATGATACAATTGGGGGGAGTCTGCATCAATTTTTCTTAGAACCCAAAGTATCATACCATGTTCTTTGACCACCATTAGAACATTCACACTTATACCATCCTATAAGTCCCTTGAAATGTAAATGATTGATATTTTTATGACGCGGTCTAGCTGACATTATATATTTTTGAGCCACGATAGCTTGTTTTCATTCATGTTGCATGGACACCTCCTTTTATTACCAAACCTGTGTAATCTTCAAGTGCAATTTTACTGCCAGTTACTTCCTTAATAATATTTCCCTTAGCTAAAATACAATGGATATGTTACTTTTTATGGCACGAAAATATAGAGGCCATTGTACTTTAATTGCAATAGTGACGTCTCCATATATGCGCAAGTCTTATTCTTTGGGGGGTGTTGTGCATGGTTTCCTTTCACCCCTTCCTTTATTCATCTTTGACCACTTGGTTGTAGCGACCCTTGGTGAATCATGATGCTTCCTCATGCATTCCCAACTAGTTAGCTATCACCAAGGAGGAACTAGACTCATGTAGGCTGGTAGGATCCACTCACTAATCATTTCTTCCATACTCATGCACAACTCATATATTTTCTCAATGGGGTTCAGGAAGATAAAAAAATTGAACGTTCCTTCTATTAAAATATGTGGAGTAGTCACCATCATCCTTCGTGCACACAACTCCCTTACTTTCCCAGTAGAGAATTGAGGAATTGACAAGATAGATTTCTTTATTGGTAGCGCACGGTGGGCCTTCAGATATCGATTGTGAACCCCTCACTTCTTCTCGGATATCCACCATCATTAACAAGAACATGTGTATCGATGGATATTGACATCTAGTATGAATCTTTCTCTCATTGAATATTCCATGGTTTCCCACTCATGAGGAGGTTCTTGATGTGTTTCTCACCATTTTATAGGAATTCCTATTAACACAATGTTGAGGGTGTGTATTTAGTGGTGTTCCATAATGTGATGCATTCAATTAATCAATGAATCCATCGAATCTGACCCATCATACCGATAGGATCCAAATTTGTGTTCACGCACCTCAGTGGTGATACACGCGTATATCCTTGTTGAGACTCCATAAATCTTATACTACCACCTTTCTATGGAATATTAAAAATAAGTATCATATGACTTCACGCTCCTCCATATCAATTCCCCATCTGTTGTGGGACTGGCATATTATTCCCTATGCCCAATGATGTTAAAGATATTTTCAATAATATATCTTTACACATCCTCATCCAATGTCTCATTATATTTGTCCCCTTCATAAGTATCCAATGGTGAGATCACGCATAGGGTGTTAGTCTCAAATGACATATTTTGTTTCTTCAAATTCAAAGTTTCATTATTGTTGAAGGCCCAATCAATGCCAAGTAGTGTAGGGTATGGATCCAAATATTCCATAATCTTTATTACTTCAAAATCATCCTTTGTCTTGAAATCATCTATGTTCACTTCAACTTAATCCAATCAACCTATAGGATATATTCTGTGTTGATTTTATAACTGTAGTTGGATGGGAGAAATTTTTTTTTAGTTTACCCATCATTTCCCATGACTTCTTTGGTAGGATGTTCACATTGAAACCCAGATCCAACATCACCCCATCCATGTCATAACCATCGAGCTCTGTTGTCATCTTGAACTCTCTTTCGATGCACTTCTACTTACTAAATTGGAACACATTCCTTTTGGGTAGGGAGGGATGATATAGTCCTATCTATCCCTTCTTACCCCATGCATGTTGCTAACATATTCATCAACTTCTTCACAACATGAATATCACTTAATAGTCTTAAAAAAAACACAATAAGTTACTTACTTGGTTCTTAGTGTCTGCTTCTTGATCTAAGTTGAAAAATGCTTCATCTTGTGTCATGCACTTTAGATCCTCATGAACATGGTCTTTAATTTCCCTCTGTTTTGTGCGTCACAACTCCTTATGTCTATGTGCTTCTTCTAACAACCTTTACGTCATGTGGTGTATTTCCTTAAATACCTAGGATTCCTCCAAAGACTTCTGTGTCATGTTTTGTGATTCTTCTCAGGCATGAGTCTATTCCAACAACATATACGTCACTCACTACACTTTCTTACAGATCCATGACTCTTCAAGAAACCTTTTTGTCCCATGTTGTACTTCCTCATGGATCTGGGCCTCCTCAAGTGATCATTTTGTTGTGTGTTGTAGCTCATCTTGCACTCTTTCTTCTTATATATCCCTCCACATATCACACAAAAATTGCTTATGTTGGGTGGAATTAAACTTAGGAGGGGGTTTATCTGCCTTTCTTTTCTTCCCCTCTATCCTTTGACCTCAGATTTCACCATGCTCGAAGTCCATTCCCATATTCACTCCTCCTCGGGTTATAACTTGTACATCCATTTCATCATCCTTTTTATGATTCCACATGGTTCCACATGCACCATGTTGCATTGTTCCTTATTCTCTTCCCACTTATTCAATAAATTGGGACAATACTTTGTAACATGATTAGGTATGTAGTAGTACCCAAAGAGAGCATGCAACCAGGTACAAAATATTGACATGTGGCCTATCTCTCGACAATTAAAACAAGTGGGGGGTCTACCTCCCCCTCCACCATATCCTCGTCCACGAGCTCGTTCATATCCACCTATGGGACCTCCTTGATATCCACCTCTCTTCAAACCACCATGGTCACCATCCTTCTATTCTTATTGTACCCAGAATACATCTTGGGTATGGTATTGCATTAGCTAGAGTGACCAACAATTGTTCACATCATATCCCACAGACTTGCAAAATTCACAGAATGGAGTGTGATGTTTCTTCTAATATTTCTCTAGAGTAAGGAAGAGGAGTGGTGCATGTCCCCATTACTTTCATATTTCACACCATTTCATCTAAGGCCCAGTTGGAAATGAATTCGGTGCACCCATCACCATATAATTGATGAGTGTAGGGAACTCATCTCTACGGTTCCCCTCCAATCTGCACATTGTAAAACATACATGCTCACACATGACTTTTTCCTTTTCCATATATTGTAATTTCATCATTAGATTGGCCAGTTGTGGCTATACGTGTACCAAACCTGTCGATGTCTCTCCTCTACATGGTGTCACCTGCAAGAGCATTGAAATATACACTATTTCTACCTAAATAGTCACCTTCTACTGGGTGAGTGGGATTTAGATATGGGGAAGCAACCCCTCAATGAACCATTCTCTATGTTGCATGTCCTGGATTTGGAACATCATCCTATCCAACAAAATATTGAACTGTTGGTCATAATCCCACATGGTCTCTCCTTGTTTCTACTTAATCTCCTTAGTCTTTATAATGCACAAAGATTCTGACTTGGGGTTTCTATAATTCCTTATGTATATCTCTCTTTAGATCTATCAAACACCTTATATGTCATACTAGTGTAGTGGCCTTGTATTTCATGTACCATGTTAAGGCTTTGTCCCTAAAAGTGGTTTCCAGCTACACGATCTTCACTACCTCGTCAGTGATCCTCTTCACGGACTATATCGCTTCACATGTGAATCAAGGCTACTATGCATCATATCTAGCCATTACATGGAACATAAGTAACCTCAGGGTACTATCCTGATTCGCCATCTTCAATCTAAAAAAATTTCCTCCTAATTGACTACTAGGTGTCATAAATCTCAATACCAATGCTCTTACTAGAGAATTAGCACACACTTTTTCTTCTTCTTCACTCATCCCTTCTCTTCTTTATTCTCCTACTCCAATTGCCTTGCTATCTATTTTCATTTCTTATTGGTTGCAAATGCACAAGGGGGTGGTTCAAAGGGGGTGTACCTTCATCTTCTTCTAACATTTCTCATGAGGGAACATAGAGAGTTTCCTACCTGCAGTCATGCAATACCATCCACTATCGCTAATTCGTATCCCCCACCACTAGGGGATGCTCCATATTACTCTCCTTATTTTGGGCCTCTACTTTGTGCTTCAACTTCCTCCTAAGTTGTGACACTCTGCAACAACCAAGGGGTTCAAACTTCATCTTCTTTCCCCCTACTACTACTAGTATCGATATCTTCACTGACTACCTTACTCTCCATGTCGCGCCTTTTTATGGGCCTATCCTCATCTGTGCTCCTCTCTGGAAAAACAAACTATTCCACACTTCCTCCTAATACAGTCTCCTTCCTCTTCATTCTGGGCCTCAACCCTCATCACACACCCCTTTCTAACTTCCTTCCACTTCTTTGTTCCTCTCTCCTTCTTGACTCAACTCTTCTTGCATATCTTTCGGCTCTCTCTCTCATATGCTCCTCTAGGTCCATTTTATTCCTCATTCCAACAACTCTGGGGTCCTCCTCAATAGATCCATATCCTCTCTTTCCTTCCCCCATATTCTCATCTCCCCCCTAGCACTAGGGGAGTCTACTCAACCATCCTATAGGGATCCATGTGCATCAACCTCTTCTCCACGAACATCATTTTTATCTAGAGTGGGATTTCTTCTAGCAGCCTTTTTATAGGACCTTTTTTGAAGTTCCTTTCATCCTCACTGAAATAATCAATGTATTCGATGAAAAATTCAATTATATACCCTTCCTTCACTCGAGAAAACCAAAAATTGATATCTCAAGCCCACTTATTATCCAATTCCTTCAACTTATCAATTGTGGATTGATCCCAAACTACTAGTTTTAATGGCCTTAAATAAATATTAGTGGTGGTCTGCCTTTTCCACCATTCATACAATAGACAAGAAAATTCATCAAAGAAAAATTCATGCATATCAGTGTAGAGATAGATATCCTTCCATTGCTTCACATTAACCTTTATACCTTGATTTTCCTATCGAGAAAAATCATCCTCTTTTGTAGTCATCCAATATTGAGTTTCTTCTAGAGATGGATGCCACCTCATTCTGCTCCTTCATCATTCAATACAAACCTTTAGGTCCTGCCAACAAAACCATTTGTTGGACTGTTTCACTCTTACCCGAGTACTTCCTAACACTGGTGGTTTTATGACCCAGAGTTCATCAAGAGTGACCAACAAAAACTCCAAGGCATAGACATATCAATCCTCAAGAAAGAGTGAAGAAGGTATCACCCAAGACACCAAGAGGATCATAGAGACCATTTGGTCTTCTGTCGATGATGAAGGAATAATTGCATAGAATACCATCATGGACTACACTCATATCATTCCTTATATATTACTTAACCATTAATAGTATATAGCAAAATAAAGCACATTCAATTGACATATAATCCATACATCACAGGTCGAGAATCACTACATCTTTATTATTATCATTCACATACATACATTAAGCAACTCAGTGAGTGACAACAATAGAGCCTTACTTTTCCTTATACAATTCCCCATATTTACATTACATTGCACCATGCTCATCCTTTCAGACCCTACTGGTATGGAAGACTCATACTTATAACTAGATACATTACAATGCTACATAGGGTTAGAGTGAGCTCAGGGATGATTCTGACAACTCCCAGTGTGGGATAAATAAGTCCACCATAGAACCACAAATGAACCAATGAACCCTTTCTTTATTTCCCTTTCTTCCTTTTATCTCCTTCACTGCTCTGGCGCTCTGTCACTTTCAGTTATACCCCACTTGCTCCTTTGGCTGCTAGTCCCACACGCTTATCTCATATGTATGCATTCCATGTAGCCTCTTTGAAATCATGGAAATATCAATTATCTTGCCATATAATCTTCCTATTTCTCCACGATCCCTCATGCTTCCTGTGATAATCATTTGGGCATATTTTCCGAAGATTATTTTCTTGATTCCGTCATGCATGCAATATCTTCTTGATTTCTTGTGTGCATCACAAAACTCAGGATGTCGCGCATTGGCATAAATTGAACAAACATGCATTAACAAAACTTGTTTTGGTGCACACACCTCTTATCACTACTTGTGCAGCTGCTTAAGCACGTGCCAAAATTGGAATGGACATGCACAATTTTTTTTGTGCACATGAAATATTTACCCAAAACTTAAGGTGCCAACATATCTCCCAAATGGAGAAAAACTGGGAAAACGTTAGTATGACCAATTTGTCTGGCTTGATAAGGAGGTAAAAATTCGAGTAAATAAAATTTCACATATTTGTGATTTGGGGTCCCTTTACCTTTGAAATTATCAAACATACCCAAAAAGTGCCCCAAAATAGTAGTCTTTGGCATGTTTTGTGTGTCCATTCCAAAACCCCTAGAATTTGACCAAAATATCCACTAGGTTTCATCATGTCTTCTCCCTTAACTTGTTGTAAAAATGATCCAAGAGGATCTCGATGGCCACCATTGATCCATATTTATGAGAGGAATGAAATTAAACCACAAATTTATAATATTAATGCAGAGACATAGTGAAAAATAATAGATATATAGTAAAATTTGGCTTCTATACTTGGTTTCTATTAACTAAGAAATATGTTGAAAATTGTAAAATGTAGATTGAAAACAAGCTTGGTAGAATGGTGGTAGTTTATCTCTGAGAAGAGATGTGATGACTATGCTCATTCGCAAGAAGATGAGTACAATGAGGCTCTCAATAAATTTTTAAAATAAACATGAATTGCAAAACCCTAGACATCCAAAAACCTAACCCTAGGAGATGAAGCACCAAAAATCATGTGGGTCCCACTGGGGTAAGTTAGTACATCAACTTCCTGAGGTCATAAATTTTGCATACAATCTTAATTTAGGGTGAACAATAGCTCTTTGGAAAGGTATTGAAGAGGATCTTGATTAGGGGAGCTCAATAAAATCGTTTAATACTCAACGAGGTTCATGATTGTAAAAAAGTGACGTTTAGGCCCTCAAAATGGCCCCGGAAGTTTAGGAACCAAAAAAATGCTAAAAATAGTAAATTGTCAAAAAATTGTTTTGNCCATTGGGTTGAGTTCCGCGATCAGATGAGAAAAGTTTTGCTGAGTTTGGCCTCGGGTGAGCCACTTGCCTTGGTGCAAGAGTTGCCCTGCTTTGACAGCCCAATAAAGACAGACCCTATGCTAGCAAGTGTCCTTGAACTATGTGTCCATGATATTATCAGTGGATGCATGTTTCATGTAGTCAGGGTTGATCTCTTTTGGTGTCAATTGTTCTACTATCTCTAAGGTGTCAAATAATGGTGGAAAATAAGGCTGAAGGAGGTACACATTCAATACTAGGTGCAAGCCAAGAAAGGGGGGAAGGTTCTATTGGGACTTGATGGTACCTATGTATTTTCAGGTTAAACATTCCATCGATCTGACCCCCAGACCACCGCTACCCAATGGGTCAGTATATTGCCACTCTTTGCTAGAAAATGAGGAGATCAAGCATCAGATCCAAGAACTGCTCCACAAGGGGCACATCTAACCCAGCTCATCACCTTGTGGAAGCCTAATCATGCTGGTGCAGAAGAAAGATGGGACTTGGTGAATATGCATTGATTGACAGGACTTAAATAAAATCACAGTCGGGAATTGATACTCAATTCCCCGAATCGTTGATCTCCTTGATCAACTCAAGGGGGCCAAATACTTCAGTAAAGATTGATCTAAACTCTGTCTACTATCAAGTCCCAATAGAACCGACAGATGTATGGAAAACTTCCTTAAAGTAAAAATAAGGTCTTTTTGAATGGTTGGTCATACCCTTTGGTTTGAAAAATTACCCAACAAATTTCATGAGGATGATGGATGATATCTTGTGACCTTTCACTAATTATTTTGTGGTGGTGTATCTGGATGAAATCCTCATCTACAACAACACTTGGTCAGAACAATTGCAACATATTCAGTCGGTTCTGCACTCTGAGGAAACACAAGCTATATTCCAACTTGGAAAAATGCTCCTTCGGCATGGACAGGGTCCAGTACCTAGGCTACATTGTTGATGCACATGGTGTGAATGTTGATCCAGCCAAGATCCAAGTCATATGTGACTGGCTAGACCCAACCATGCTCACTAACCTTCGGAATTTCTTAGGCCTTGTCAATTTATAACGAAGGTTCATGTTGGGATTCTCCCATATTGCATGGGCCCGCAGCCAAATAACTAGAGGTGGTGGTAAGGAAAAATTTGTGTGGGGCCTGTCCCAACATAAATCATTTGATGATATGAAGCAATGCTTGTACTCCTCCCCAATGATTTCATTACCTGACTTGCAACAACCCTTTGAGATTGAGATATATTCTTCAGACTATGTTGTGGGTACAGTCATCACTCAGCATGACCACCCCATGGCCTATCATAGTGAGACACTATCAGATGTCGTCCTTAAGTACCCTACTTACGACAAATAAATGTACTCTATTGTGAAATCCTACAACTAGTGGAGTCATTACATTCTCGGGAAGGAGATAGTCATCCACACTGATCATAAGTTATTTCAGTTCATGCAGACACAATGCAAGTTGTAGAATGACCACCATTAGAAGTGGTCCACATATTTGCAGCAGTTCCACCTCAACATCAAGTATAAAAAATGAAGTACAAACTGAGTCATNATTTCCTCAGTCGACCTCCAGTCATGGCACTCACCACAGTTCTCGATTCTTACGGCCACGAGACCTTCGTATGGCCCCACCTCTATGAGACATATCCTGACTTCACCAACACCTACCACATGTTGGGAGAAAACACAATTGTCACCAATTTCCATCTTCAGGACATGATGTTGTGCCATCTAGGCCATATATGTCTTCCATCAAGCGAGTGAGTGAAGATGATTTGGGAGTCCCACTACAGTCGGATGGCAACACACTTTGGCATGGAAAAAACAATGGTAGTTTTTCAACGACATTTCTACTGGACAAAAATTCGACAAGATGTCAACAAGTATATTTGGTTCTGCACTACCCGTGTTATTTCCAAACCGACCATTAAGAAATAAGTCCTACACACTCCTCTGGCTACTCCTGACAGGCCCTAGGAATCCATATCAATGGAATACAGGTCGGGCCTTTTGTCCGCCAAGTGGGGAAATGACTGTGTTTTTTTGGTTGTTGATATCTTTTCCAAATGTCAATTCTGGTTTCTTGCAAGAAGAGCATCAAAGCAAAAGCCACTACCAATCTCTTCTTTGAACAAGTGTGGGTACACTTTGGGATCCCACAAACCATTATCTCAGATCAGGACATCCATTTCCTCAGCACATTCTGGTCGAGCCTCTGGTCACTGTTGGACACCAAGCTCACCAAGTTCATTTCCTTCCACCCCCAGATGGATGTCCAAACCGAGGTCATCAATTGGATGATCGTGCACATCCTGTGCATGTACAATTACAAGAACCCTTGGACTTGGGATGAGATTGTTACCTATTTTTATCATAGCTACAATAGAGCCATACATAAATCAATCGACCACAACCCCTTTTAGGTGGGGTTGGGATTTCAACCATTGGGTCCCATGGATGTTGCACTACCCCTTGAGGCCACCCAGGAAAACTCATCACATGCTCCAACAGGAGCTGACAAAGCCACCTGATTCATTGAGAGGAAACAAAACATTTTCCGATAGGTTCATGATATTTTACAAAATTCCAATTCCAAGTACAAGTAGTTCCATGATCAACAGCAGGTGCCACACCAATTTCAAGTGGGAGACAAAGTTTGGTTGCACTTGTAGAAAGAACGCATTACAGGGCCTCATCAGAAGCTTCGTCCACTCCACTATGGACCCTGCACCATCACCAAGGCTATTGGTGAAAATTATTTTGAGCTAAACCTTCCCCCATTCCTTGGCTTGCACCAAATATTCAATGTGGACCTCCTTCGGCCTTATTTTCCACCATTATTGGACACCTCAGAGATAGCATAACAATTGAAACCAACATAGTTTAACCCTGAATGCATGGATCATACATACACTGATCATATCGTGGATACACAGTTCAAGGGCACTCACCAATAAAGGATCTATCTTTATCGAGTCGTCAAAGCAGGGCAACTCCTGCACCAAAGAAAGTGGCTCACCCGGGGCCAAATTCAACATAAATTTCCTCATATGATGGGGGCACTCAACACAATGGATACCATTTCTTCCTAATGGGGGAGGATTGATCCAAGAGGATCTTGGTGTCCACCCACCTTTTCCAACTGGCTCAAAACAGGTTTTTGGCAACTTACTATTTTTTAGCAGTTTTTTGGTTCATGAACTTTCGGGGCCATTTTGAGGGCCTAAATGATGTTTTTTCACAGTCAGACACCTCAATGATAGTAAAAGGATCTAATTGAGCCCCCTAAAGAATATCCTCATCAATACCTTTCCAACGAGCTATCATACACCCTAAACAAAGATTGTATGCAAAAGTTACGACCCCGAGAAGTTGATGTACTAACTTACCCCAACGGGGCCCACATGACTTTTGGCACTTCGTTTCCTAGGGTTAGGTTTTTGGATGTATAGGGTTTTTGAATTCATGTTTATTTTAAAAATGATTTAAGAGCCTCATTGTACTCATCTTCTTGCGAATGAGCATAGCTATCACATCTCTTCTCAGAGATAAGTTGCCACAATTCTAACAAGCTTGTTTCCAGTTTTACTAGAAGCCAAGTTTTATTGTATCTCTGTTATTGTTTACCGTGTCTTTGTATTAATATTATAAATATGTGGTTTCATTTAATTCAACTCATAAATATGGATCAATGTGGGTAAGAATTGATCTAGGAGGATCTTAGTGGCCACCCACCTTGTCCAACTGGCTAAAAACAAGTTTTTGGCAATTTACTATTTTTAGTAGTTTTTCGGTTCCTGAACTTCCGGGGCCATTTTGAGGGCCTAAACAACTTTTTTTCATGATGAGGCACCTCTAAAGTTGCAAAAGGCTTTGATTTATCCCCCTAAATTAATCTCCTCATCAATACCTTTCCAACGAGCTATCGTGTGCCCTAAACAAAGATCATATGCAAAAGTTACGACCCCGGGAAGTTGATGTACTAACTTACCCCAACAAGGCCACATGAAGTTTGGCGCTTCATCTCATAGGGTTAGGTTTTTGGATGTCTAGGGTTTTGGCATTCATGTTTATTGTAAAAATTCCTTCAAAGCCTCATTTTACTCATCTTCTTGCAAATGAGCATAGCCATCACATCTCTTCTCAGAGATAAATTGCCACCATTCTAGCAAGCTTGTTTTCAATCTGCATTTTACAATTTTCAACATATTTCTTATTTAATAGAAGCCAAGTTTTACTGTATCTCTGTTATTTTTCACTGTGTCTCTATGTTAATATTATAAATCTGTGGTTTCATTTCGTTCCGCTCATAACTCATAAATCCGGATAAAAAAATTCCATTAGTTATAGGACCTATGTTAAAGAGTACCACCTTATTCCTTAAAAATCACCAATTCATAGTTTCTGGAAACCTGGAGTAAAATTGGCTAGTGAACCTCATTGGGACTTTTGTAGTCCTCCTGATTGTGGATCCGCTCCTAAAATTTCAATTCGACTTGAGTGTTTCTATTCTTGTTAGGGCCAAAACAAGATTTTGGCTCCATCATGTTTTTCATACACCATCATCTTGCTAACATGGAAACCTCACTAAAGTAGAATTTCATGTGGTTATTGATGTCCACCTATTAGCCCTTGATGTGTCCATGTCACCATCCTCCTTTTCCCTTTCATCAACGATCAAACTATTTATTTCATCGACAAAGTGAAATTTATTTCCATCAACGAAGTGAAATTTCTCTTCTATTAGTGAAGAGAAATTTCATTTCGCATCAGACGCTGAAAATTTTCTTTTTATCAGTGGCCACATATTTTCTTTGTATCGACAACCAAAAAATTTCTTTGCATCAGTGAATGAAAATTTTCTTTGTATCAAAAAATATTCAAAATTTTGCTTTCGGTGAACCGAAAAATTTGTCTTTGATGACCAATACATTTTCTCATCACCGAACTTCAAAATGTACTTCGGTGAACTAAAAATGTTCTCATTACCAAACTTCGAAATGTACTTAAGAGAACTACATAATGTCATCATCATCGAAATAGGAAATGTGTTTCAGCGAACTACAAAATGTACTCATTGTCGAACTAAAAAATGTTCTTCAGTGAACTACAAAATGTCCTCATCTTTGAACTACAAAATGTACTTCAGTGAACTACAAAATGTCCTCATCGTCAAACTACAATATTTTCTTCATCGCCTACTTTGAAATTTCTCTCATCACCGAACTTCAAAATCTTCTTCGACAAACTATGAAATTTCTCTCATCGTCGAACTTTCGATTTTGTTATTCAATAAACTAAATAATTTGTCATATCGATGAGCTCATTTAACTTTAAAAAAATTATCAATCTAGGATGAATCCAGACCATTGATTTCAAAATCCACTGTGATCTAGGCTATTGATTTCTCTGAACTTTAGAGAAATCATGAAAACATGAAATTCAATCTTCAAGGACAAATTTAACGGTACAACTTGTAGATAGAATAAATTAATCATCTCTTCAATGATTCTATGTGTAAATTCAATATGAATTTGCTCAGAAATTCAGGGAATTCTCTCCCATTTTACAAATTTCCCCAAATTTGATGTAGATTAGAACTTTGCTACAGTGAAATTATCAAATTAACATTGGTCTCTGGTCCATACAGGTCCAGTGTTGAAACCTTTTCTTTGATACCACTTTGTGACATGCCCAACTCCCATGCTAGGCTACATTACTAAAACAATTCACATAATACAAATCTAATACAAATTTAAAAATGTATGCATGTAGCTTGATGAACATACTTATGCAAATAACCATAAAAATGTTTTTCAAATGCAAACTTCTCAAGTGTACACTGCATTTAAATTCACAAACAAGAAATAAAACACAAAATTGAAACAATAAATTAATAGTGATAAGAACACTTATCTTTATAAATGTTATACATAACCAAAAATAGATGTCATATGTTCCACCCAACCATAGGTGTTGCTGCACCAATTCTCTCTACAATAGGCCACCCCTATGTCAGATCTATGAGTCCATAAGGATGAATGTCAAGCTCCTATGTGTGTATACAATCCACACAAACAACCCAATACCTAATAAAATCACAGTGACATGATTCCTACAACATTTCCAACCACCCAACTCTCTTCCCCATCAGTCTGGACAACCCAAAGGATGAGATTTTCTTCTATGCATCATAGTCCTTTGGAAAATATACATCCCCTCCCGGTCTCCAACATAGACCATCTAGGAATCTCTTAGTTGGGGGCTCTAGAAAATCCAGTTGTAAACATGCGTTCTCACAACAACATTTATACATGTTCCTTTGGGTAATTTCTCAATAGAAATTCATGTACAGACATGGTAGCCTCATTCTTATCATAATTTCCAGTTTCAACAAGTTTTCTTCAACCCCTACTATGGTTGCCTCCCTTTTTCCATCACTCAGATCTATTTTTCTCTCTTCTTTATAGTTGTAAAATTACCTTCCCATTTCAACTCAAATTTCCTTTCTTGTGCATTGTTGACTCTTACAATTTCCAAAAATAATTGTACTCATCCTATGCTATGATAACTAGGTGAGATGGATCTCTCACCCACCTCTTACATGCATTCAATGATATAATTCCCATCATGAGTATACTAATCCCATGCTTTAGTAACTAGGTGATATGACTCTCCCACCAACCTTCTGCATGCAATCAATGGTTGATTTTAATAATTCAAATAAGGATTATATGGTAATGAAAAATTAATTTAGGAAAATGACATGTGATTCTAGACATGTGGGATTTCCCCTTGGACCCCATTTATCCCCCTCTGTTTTGGAATCATATCCCCCCCATGACTCTGTCCCTATCTATCTACATCCAATGATGTATTTTATTTTATTATTTTTCAATGTATAATGTTTACATATTACATTGCTTAGCTCTTGACCATTCATCATATTTACAAATATACATTGCTAATATGGGGATAAAAAATGGGGTGTTCCATTGAGGTCTCGAAATCAACTTGTGACTTAAATAAACAAACATCACTCTTTACAAAACAATTGAAGAGTTAAGCTTTACTCTACAACCTTTAAGGCTTATCACATCTGGGTTAAGGTTTTTTTCCATGATATTTTAAGGTTGCCTATTTTGTCGTGCATGATGTTGGCTTAATGTGGTTGTGGAATATCCTAGGAGAATTTCGAGGAGATGTAAAAATATATATTATATGTGACAAATACAATGGAAACCCTTTGGATGTTAAGAATGAATCTAACACGTGATTTGTGTACATTCATTCCAATAAAAGAATCATTACCTTCTATAGATATTGGTCCTTGTCAATACAAGTGTTATAGCAAGATTTGCCTCACCCTATGCAATCTCGCCCAGAAGGCCTTGTTCCATTTCCCTATGCAAACTTATCATCCCTGTTTGTAAAATACAGAGCCAAAAATACAAGTTTTTCGACATGTATGCATCTTTCGTACTATACAACATGTGTATACGTAGGCTGCTCCACTACAACCCGCGTACATCGGGATTTGTGCCAAAAAATGAAAATTAATGTCGGGTTTCCATGTCACTATAGGAGATCTATGATCCTTGGCCTTACATATACTGGAAATGTTCCAAATCGACCCTTCAGTTCCATTTTGAAGGCTTTAAATAGGCCAATTCTGAGCTATGGAAGAGGAGAAAGAATTCAACTTTGACAGCAAAGTTACTTTGGAGAAATTATTTACTTCATATTGAGTCTACATCCCTTTTTCTTTTAAGTCTGAACACAGTGTTCAACCCCCAAGCTATTCCCTTATTGATGGAGAACCTCATTGTCTCCCTTCTATGAGCTTGCCTTTGGTGGAGGCCCAACTAGAAGGAACTTACTTTCTCAGTTCTGAACCATGTCGACACAGAAGTTTGTAATATTTTCACTTCTACTGATCATTTATTAATAGAAATACTCTTTTCCCGTCCATTTGATAACTTGCAAATATATTATTTATTATCCATGGGTGTATGCGTATTTGTTATGTATATTGATGGCTTATGCTATCTAATGTGCTAACCTTTCATATTATCACCATATTCTTTCTTTGCTTGGTCATTGAGAACTAGTTGCATATATATAGCTTTGGGTCGAAGTGCTCAACGATGGACTTCATCGAACATCTGGATGAGATAGGCCTCTTTCTTATCTCACTTGCATATTAGTTTATATAGCATGTTTTTGGGATAGATTTGATTTTTGCAGTCATTTTCATCTGTTGTGGTTTACCCTAGCCATAGAGAGTTTTTCCCTCACAACATAATTGGCGACCATATTGGGGATTGATATTCTTTCTTATGGTTTGGAGTACTTTTCTCCTTCGATCGCTCTTGTTCCAATTGTTTTTCTTGTCATATCACTGCTTGACAACCTCTGTTCACTTTGGGTCTGAGTTTTTTATCTTTCTCCATTGCCTGGACTTGTTTTTGAAACATATACACACTTTTTGGCTTGACAATCGCGTGTATACATATGTTGTCCCTATGCAAGATGTGTAAATATGCTCTATTTCCTCAAATAGTCTCGTGCATTAGCTTTCCTTGCTTGTTTTCTTGGTTTGGTGGTTGTTGGGTGGTATTTGATGCTTGTTGAGTCTTCTTAGGTCTCTATTGTGTCTGTTAAGTTCTTGTGGGATGATAGGGAACCTGTCCGGGGTTGAATTTTTGGGTGAAGTGTTTCTCATCACCTTTTCATTTTGATTGTCCTTGTACATTGGGCTGGGTGTTTTGTTGCTTGGTATGCTGCTTGATTTATCTCTTTCTATACACAGTGCAATTTATATATCAAGTTTCTTATCAGTCCATGCATTTTCATTTCTATTATATTGAAAATACCAAATGATATACACACTTTTCATTTCTAGGCATTTTTTTATTTTGAGTCCTTGTCATTAGCTTAGTGCATTTAGTGAAAGATTGCATTTTTTACTTCATAATTGCAGAGTTCAAATTGAAAATTGCATTTGTTTTCAGAAGCATATCATTCATTGAAAGTTAAAGTTAGGACTTTGCATTATTTTCATATTTATTTTTCTTGCAGAGCCATAACACCATGTGTTTCACTAACATACATTTTTGAGTCATCACGACCACTAAAATTAATTCTATAATTTAAAATTGATTAGTCACGATTTTATTTTCTAGGGTGCACAAACTAGTTTAGGATTTAGTGCCTTGGAATAGGATTTTGTGAGTAAACTTCTCCAAGGTAATTAAATCAAAAAATGTGTCTGATAAAATAAGTGGAGAAATCCAGTGTATAATTGGTAATATCAGGAGGCTCCACTCACATCGGAGTTAATCATGAGGTCGCACGAGGTTGGTTGAAGGGATATCCCCCCAATACCTTTTTAGTGTCAGAGATATTTTTGGGGATCTATTCGTATCTCGGGATATTGATAGTGCCTTTACCTCTGTGAGAGGCAGTGCTTTCAAGGTTTCGGGCTATTCCACCCTACCCATACGGTGGACCTGACTTATGACTGCTCGCCTGTGCATCGATTATACATTCGTTGCTTAGTTTCTTGACTTAGGTGCCACATAGGTTACTTGCAGGGGTTATTCTGCAAGTACCCTGGTTCAGATAAGGGTCAGACAACACACAACCTTTATGGAGGATTACCTCTCCGGGGGGATCTGACTGACTGGTTGTTAATCCCATGAGCGCCCTTATAACTGATTATGTTACCTCCAATATCTGGTAGGGAGTCTTATTCCCCTGTTGGGTGAGACATACCTTCTTTAGGGAGGGAGGCCACTCAGCCACTTTACCCCATTTGTGTGCATATTGGTCATTTGAATTTTGGTGTTCTCTTTGATTACTAGTTGGCCCTAGGAGTCTATACTGAGTTTTCGTTATCATGGATAGTGGATTTCCTTTTACTCCCTCGTTTACTGCTACCCACCCCATGATGCCCACTCATTTCATGGGGACAAATCCTTATGTTTGTCATAATGGTATGTAGAACTATGATAGTCAATTTGCGACTTAGGTCTCTAGTCATATTCCTGTTGATATGCCTTCACCCGTGCAATCGTCTCCCTGGTCTGCTTATATGAATCCTAGCATTGGATCCGGGGGCACCATGGCTCTGATGCATATGTCTTAGTTTGATATTTGTCATGTACCTCAACCAACTCTCACTACATGAGGTTGGAACCTCCCTCTTACGGATCCAATCCTAGATATACTCTGTCAGGAGCTAACACTCAGATGGGTGTCTAATCTACTTATTACACCCCATACATGTATCCTTCATGTTGAAACCTCTCCTCTTACAGATCCAATACTAGATATACTCTGTCAGGAGATAACACTCATATGGGTGTCTAATCTACTTATTACACCCCATTCGTGTATCCTTCGTCCACCATGTCGGTTCCTTCATATACTTTTCCCATGACATGTCCTCATGTATCCCCGAGTATTTCATATGGGGAGAATCAATTTTGCAGTTCAGGCTACCCTCTTTATGGAACCCCTTCATAAGGGGGCAACATATATCCTCACTCCTTATCATACCTCTGTATCTTCACATACTTCAGTGATGATGCCCATCCAAACCTCTTCAGACCAATTCGGTGGAAGATACTACCTTTCCGGATAGGGACAGGGGGTAAACCAGGACCCTTCCTGGCATGTAATGTTTCAAAGCCAATCTTTCCCTGGACCTTGGTATCAAATGCCACAACTCACCACTAGCCTAGTCACTGTCAGTCATACTTGAGCTCCATCATCAACCTCTTCCAGTAATGTTGGATATGGGTCGACAACCTCTGCGAGTTATGTTGACAACCCGCACCAAGCCTCTTCCAGTCACGTTGAGAGCATGTCACCAGCCGTTGTGAATGATGTTGGGGGCATATAGAAGCCTAGACGTCTCAAATGTAAACCTAAATTCCTTTGAAGGAATTGCGAAGGATATCACCTTACTCATTTGTGTCCAGCTACTGCTGGGATACCAGAAGCATGGGGATATCCCAAAGGCCCTTCGGATTATGAGGAATTTGTGGTCTCCCCACATCACTTTTATTCTTTGATTGACACAGAAGTAACGCCACTACAATACTCTCCCGACCTCATCCCCTTGGTCGAGGGTGGTGTTTCCCCTATCCCTATCATCGTGCATCCTCTTCAACCTAGAATTGAAGAAGTGGTCGTACTAGTGCAATCTTTGGTCAATCCTACTCCCCTTGTGGAGGGTGATGCATCCTTCAACCATGTCATCAACATTTTTTATCCTGCACGTTCTGAACGAGAGAGATTTATTCTCTCCCCAGGTACTCTCCCTCCAAGTCCTGAGGAGGTTCCCTTCGATTGGGATGGCCTTGTGGGGTATCCCATGCCCCCACCTATGTATTTTCTGGTAAGAGACATTATCTGATCCATCACATAAACTATATACTCCGTTAGCACTTTATCTTCCTCAACTTGGAGAGATTTTGGTTTTCCCAAGCTTATGTCGACTATTCGTAAGATACTAACATTCCATAGAAGTCCAGCACAGGAGCCTTGGCCTCCCCCGTGACTTGTTTCCTAGAATCTCCCAATGAGTTTAATTTAAGCTATTTTCCAACTTGTCTTTAAAATGTGAAAAGATTGTCAAGTGATTTGTCCCTTTCACACTAGTTAAATTGGACTTGAAAGGTTGTGAGTCTTAGTTAAGATGTTTTCTGACTTGTTATCAATAATTGAAAATATTGTCGAGTGAACTTGTCTCTTTCACACTCATAAATTGGGTTTGAAAAGACGTTTATTTGGCACAAGTTTATCCCTTTTTCACACCAAGTAGACTAAAAGACATAAAAAGAGACATTTTTTGGCATTAAGTTGTGATTGCATTTCCTTCCCTTACTTGCAGTATTGAGCCTATAACCGGTTCTCGCTTTGTGTTATAAACCATTTTCCTCAGTAGTTTTGCATCCTCAACCAAGCAGAGCCTTGCTTATATCCTTCGCAATTTGACACCTTATACCTAGGAGGGACCATTCCCCTAAGTGTTCATCTCCCACATGCGTCTCCTTGCATTGAGAAAAGGTATGTTCCACTGCTGGAACTAGTTTTGCTTACTTGTGACACTCGTTTCCTCCTCTATATCATAGCATTCATTTGTTATGAAAAACAAAAAACAAAAAAAACGGGCGGGAAGGGAGTATTATCTTATGTTGGCAACATTCATGTCGCCTTTGAACATAGCACAAAGTTATTTGAGTCCATTCATCATCATAATTTTGGGTTTAGCATGGCCTTAGGAAGTTGAGCTCGTTAAAGAGTCTTCTCTACCAACTGGTTACTCTTCCAATCCCTATGGAGAACTTGATTGATGCCTCCTACATATCATGGTTTCATCATTGAGTCTATGATGCCAAAGTCTTCCATATGTCTCATGCTATTGTTCAAAGGAAGTCTATCAACTTGTGTTGGACACTCCTAAAAAATCTTGACTTTGCATGTTGACCATACCCTCAGTTTGTATCAGAATCACATGATACTATAGTCCTATCATGTACCCTGGCCCTACTTTCATCATTGGTAGGTAACCTTGAATCCAACAGTCGACATTTCATCATTGGCCATTGAATGGGTGGTTTCCCTTTTGTTCGACGGAAATACATCTATTCACACATTGGGATTTGTGCAGTGTCTTGGATTCCATTAGCCTTATTGGTGGTTTCCTTGCCTTTGTCAATAGTTTTCATCATTGGTTGCTATTCAGAGGGTATTTTTCATGTACCACTTGCACTTGGCACATGCGAAAGATGCACAGGTTCGTTGGTTCATGAACATGTTCTTTTTCCGATTTCCACCAAATCATGAAGCTCCTGCTTTGTACCTCGTGCTGACTAATGAGAGATGCCTTAATGTTGTCCTTTCAACGAGTCTCCTTCCATCAAATTCAACTCATTTATTCTTGAAACAAGACCTAGAGTCTTATGAGTACCTTGAGGCTTGTGTTCATTAGTGGTAGGTTCTCTTGCCATCAACAGTTGGGAATAAATCAATGTCTCCTGATCGATGGATTCTTTAGGTGTTTGACACCGACTCCTTTATTCACACTTGTAAGAATGTACTCGGTGCCTTGATACCTACTTTTATTATCGGTAGGTTGTCTCACATTTGTTAATGGTATATCTCAATGACCAATAATCAAATGATGTCTCATTGTGTTCGACCTCAATTCCTTTATTCACATGATGTATATTTTCACCCTTGGCAGATTGTGTAGAAGACTTGAAGACATCACTATGTGGCTGCAACTTTTCTGAGTTGTTGCTTATTTTTTATTGGACCAGTACCTATATGACTTCAATGATCATGGGAGATCATATTGTACTCCATTGTATACAGATATCTTTAGGTTGGTTTTGAGACTGGTTCTACTAGGCCTTTTTCATGACTATGAAAGATATTGGCATTTAACCACATTTGCATTTGCCTATTCATGGCCACAGACAATTTTTGGGTATATTCTCACATGGATCTGCAGTGTAATTTTATTGGCATCCATGTATGCAAAGTCAATGTAGATTGTAATGAGCAACTAGTTCATTTAGCTGGTCCCATACCACTCCACTTTTGGGTTGTTTATAATGTATTTCAGCCATCTCATATACTCCTCCGACCTCACACATTAGGTGGCATCTATTATATCAATATTTGCCTCACCCTATGCAATCTTGCCCAAAAGGCCTTGTTCCATTTCCCTATGCAGACTTATCATCCCTGTTTGTAAAATCCAGAGCCAAAAATACAATTTTTTCCACATGTACTCATCTTGCCTACTATACAACATGCATATACGCAAGCTGCTCCATTACAACTCGTGTACATTGGGATTTGTGGCAAAAAATGAAAATTATTGTCGGGTTTCCATGTCACGACATGAGATCTATGATCCTTGGCCTTCCATATACTAGAAACATTCCGACTCGGCCCTTTAGTTCCATTTTGAAGGCTTTAAATGGGCCAATTCCGAGCTATGGAATAGGAGAAAGAATTCAACTTTCAGAGAAAATTTACTTTAGAGAAATTATTTACTTCATATTGAGTCTGCACCCCTTTGTCCTTTAAGTATAAACACTGTGTTCAACCCCTAAGCTCTTCCCTTATTGATGGAGAACCTCATTGTCTCCCTTATATGAGCTTGCCTTTGGTGGAGGATCGAAGTGGTGGAGGCCCAACTGGAAGGAACTTAGTTTCTCGGTTCTAAAATGTGCTGACACGGAAGTCTGTAATATTTTCACTTCTGCTGATCATTTATTAATATAAATACTCTTTTCCCGTCCAATTGATATCTTGAAAATATATGAGTTATTATCCATGGGCATATTTGTTATGTATATTGATGGATTATGCTATCTAATGTGCTAACCTTTTATATTATCACCATATGCTTTCTTTTCTTGGTCATTGAGAACTAGTTGCAGGTATATAGCTTTGGGTCAAAGTGCTCAATGGTGGACTTCATCAAACATCTGGATGAGATAGGCCTCTTTCTTATCTCGCTTGAATATTAGTTTATATAGCATGTTTTTGGGATAGATTTGATTTGTGCAGTCATTTCCATATGTTGTGGTTTATCCTAGCCATAGAGAGTTTTTCCCTCGTAACAACAAGTTTTCTTGGGTCATAAAGAGAATAATGTCTTAATTATTCTCGAGCTAATTAGGGGATTTGATAAAAGATATATTGAATTTATTATCATGGAAACCAAGTATTTTGGGGGTTCTTCTTGAGGATCCAATACTGATGTCAGATCTTCAATCTAGTAACCACCATTCATTCTCAATGTTGAAAAATCCTTGCAACAGATTTGATCGAGAAACTAATGCACTTCCAACCATCCAATCAACAAAAAAATCATCCAATGAACAACATCCTATTGCAAGGATCAGGATGTGTGAGGACTTCCCAAAAAAATTAGCTATTCATTTATTATGTTGTGAATGACTAGATGTAAATCACAATATTTATGTTTTAGTAGGAGGTCGATCAAGAAAAAGGCCACATGAAGATTGCAATTGTTGATTAATCCATCATACACTAGCTCAAATTTTATCAGGGTTAACTTATCATACATCTTGTCAACAAAATATCTACCATCCAATCCTTCTCTTTCAATCTAATGGTTAGCCAAAGTTTGAGGTTCTATTGTCTATGCTTTTAATGTGAGTACCCATGGATTGTCTCTATGGAAAATTTTGGTAGTGACATTCATTTTTTATTTTTATATAGGTTAAAAAAAATTCAATTTTACTTTAATAGAGTAGATTTTAATTAATATTGGGAAAGTGGATATAAAACGAAAGGGGGAATTATCATAATTCATACTCTCCTCTCCTATATGAAAAAGCCTCTAGAAAAAATAAGGAGTGAATTTTCAAATGGAAAGAAATAAAACTAATTTTTTAAATCATATTTTTGACTTATCTCCTTACAGGTTTACTCAAATTTCAAGAATAGGTACTCGTTGGATGTGGAATTAAATTTCACATTCAACGAGTAACCACTCTACATACTTTTGATAGACCCATGGCGAGATAAATTGGAAATACATGAAAACAATGTGTTTCTAGTTTATCTCACTATGGGTTTGTTGACGGGCTCAACTTTGCCCAACATCAACAAGGGTTACTCCCTGGTATACAGTCCCAGTAATACTATACATAATTTGGATTAGGAGTCCCATCCGAAATTTGGCCCAACTTGCATTTATTGTTGTCTTTTGGTTTTCATACTGGTTATGGTCCGGTGTACCGATGAAGTGGGTGTATGCAATGCATAGATATATAGAAATACCATGTATGTAAAGACAAATAATCTGTTACTAATATACACTAACCTATCCTAGATAAGAGCACACTAGAGTAACCGGTGAGTTATAATGCAACCAAAACTTTACACAAATTTTATACAGTTAGTTGTAACAAAAGAGGAAGATTGGAGACAAATGCAAACATATAAGTATAATCAGATTAGTCTAGACCACAAGAACGTATACAGTAATTACTCACAAATATCAAGGCATTGAAATATTCAAAGAAATATCAATAGCTATGGAATGACAAGGATTGTATAAAAATTAGTCTACAATAAACAAAGCATTCTTACAGTCTATAGAAAAAACAATTATCTTCACTTTAAGTAGTTCAAATATTTGATCAATTTCTACATAGAATTCCTTCTATAACATGTTGGCCATGCGGGCTTATCAATATTCATTAAGAGTGTATAAGTTCTTGAAAATGTTCTTGGGTCTATACAATGCTTGAAAATCCAAAAAAAAAGTCATTTTCAAAGGAACCTCTATCCTATTTTATACAAAAGCTAGTAACTACTATGTGTCTTTTCGCCTTCTTCTTGAAGAGGTAGTTACAAAAATGTCCATCTTATATTTCCTAATGACAAGTGGCAGAAAGGATGAAATTTGAAGTGGTCAAGAAAAGGAAGAGAGAAAAACAACCATTTTGTCCTTTTCCTATGAACTTTTTCTTTGGATATATGCTATCCAAACTTCCAACCGATCATATAGTGACTTTATTCTCATGTATGTTAGTTGTTCCAGTGTTGCGTCATTCATGACAATGTTTTCATCAAGGCAAATCACATCCTTTTCTAATTTTTTCATAAAATCTTGTACCATAGTGTGAAGCTTCACTGGCTATAGCAAATGTTGGTCAATGAGATCAATGGATACAAAGGTTCCCTCTTCGACTATCTATTTTTTTCGACTCGTGTTGTCCTAGACTACATTCACCAATTCTTGTGTGACCAAATTCTTCCCAAGTTCATTTAATCTTGGGAGATGACCATTCCTTATCAATTCCTAGGAAGCTTTGTGAGTCCTTGACCATATTTCCATTGAATTGGTTTCTTCTTTATCTGCTCCTTTACCTATCTATTGGCAATGATCTAATGCCTATAGATCTATCTTTCTTGCAGATTTTGATGGTTTGTACAAATCAAGAGGTTCATCCCGATTCTCCGCTATCCATGTATCAATTTCAGATATACCTTAACAGATAGTGTTGAATTGTGTCAACTTCCCTTGTATTCGATTGTTTTGGTCAATGGATATTGCAACCACATTTTGGAAGAGGTTTATATTGGCATACATGTCAATGATGGCATCTTCCAAATAATTCATGACTCTTTCCGCACTATCCTAAAAGCTAATGAGACTTCTTTCATCGATATTTACTTGCTGAAGTATTTCTTCAAGTTCCCTGATCCTCACCTCTTTCTCTTGATTCTGCTGGCATAACCTTTGTATATTATCTATGGTTGCATCCATAAATGTAGAACTAACCTTAGTTTTAGCCACAGGTTATTTTATGACATCTCCTATAACAAGGACTTGAGTAACCACTGATATAGGTGCTCCTTCTGTCACTGACACTTTTTAAACTCTTTCTTGCACAATTCTACCTATTTTACTATCATACATGAAGCTTCTTAGATCCATTACCTTTATTGGTTCAAAAGGATCCTAGGGCCCGAGGCCTAAACCGTTGCTCATTTTTTCTACTCCTTGTTACAGATATGCTCCTTGTTCAAGGGAGACCATAAGATATTCATTAAGATATCTCAAGCAACTTGACCCACTTACTTCAATTTTCCCTCCATCTAGATATACGAGTACCTCTTTTTCATTTAACGAGCTCAACGATGGTAACACATGCTCGATATAACTCACCTTCAGTAAGTTCCTCTTCCTTTATTTAACAAATTGGAAGAAGTAAGGGTTCTTCCCCAGATGGGCCCTTCAATGTGTAGTTTTGCGAGTCCAGAGAAGGAAAACTTGGTTGTTTTTCATGTTTAGGGAGTTTGAAAATAACTTAAAGAAAACTCAAAGTTTGTCCTTTTTTCGTAATTTTAGTCTATGAAGTCCAAACAAGTATAAAATAATACGACGGAGAACTCTTCTAGCCTATATTGAATAGAGCTTTCCTTTTTCATAGTTAGTCTGTTGGGACCAAAAAAGGGGTAATCTACCATCCGACAAATTACTCTTCATATTTTAATGAGCTCGAAGTATGACAGATTTTTCTCAATAGCATCATAAGGTCATCAAAAAGTCTCTACTCTATAATTTCATGCGTAATCAAGTCATTCTAGGCAAAAATGTCAGTAGTTTCTTACAAATCGATAATATTTTAGTAGAAACTTAAAAATAAATATTATTAATATGATACAAGGGTGTAAATGACTCTATTTGGAAATAATAAAAGTTCAATTAGGGAAAAAACTAATCATTTTCACCTTTCATTTTACAATTTTCCCTTTCTTCTTGAGTTTTTTCCTCCTTGGGAGTGATTTTTCCAGTGTTGATTGTGGGAGATATGGGAAACCATTCGCAGTTTCGTCAGGACCAGGTTGGTAGCCTAATCCATCTCATCCATTTGCATGTTTTTTTTTTCAATTTTAGTCTTTATTTCATGAGTTTGAACTCTCTAAAAATCCCTAGAGAACTGAACAAGATCGACGTTCCCTTAAGCAATCGAGGGGGGCGTTGTTCGAGATTTCAACACCCTAGTATGCCTTCTAGGGGAGTGGTAGAGCTCTATTTTTTCTTTCTACGGAGCGTTGGGTGCAAAAATTGATTTTTTTTTTTGTTTTTAAGTCGTGAATAAGCAATTTCTCTTTGTGAAACTTGGCTAATGTGTTTTTTTTGTGGATTTGTAGGTTTGAATTGGCCAATATGATTGAATGGAAGGAAACAAAAAATGAACTCGATGATATGGCCACCTTACAAGACCCTCAAGTGAGGGAATCTCTACGAAACTGCAGTTTGTTGAAGTACTTCAAGCTACAAAACATGACAAAATAAGCCCTTTTGCTCGAGTATATGATTGTGTTATGGGACAATGATGAAAAATCATTTTGGATAGGATATCATATGCTTGAGATTAACATTGAAGATGTGTATTTCCTGACGGGGCTCTCTAAGAGGGGAGAACCTATCATTTTGTCTAAACATTGGTCTACTCCACTGCCAATAGATGCACATGTTGCGCAATATTGTGTGTTGGGATCATGCTTAGTAGGGGGAAGAATCATCATCAAAGATGTGATGGACCTATATATATGATCCATTCTCTTTTCTATCAGTAAACTAGTGGGAAGCACCTGTTCCCATATTTCTTCCAAATCTCAGATATCATATGTTATCCAGTGCTTGGAGCCCAATATTTTTAACTGGAGTGTAGGGTTCTTGAGAGACATCAAAGAGAAAATATCTAAGTGTAGATACAAATATTTCTTGGTTTCATTATTTCTAGAGCGAGTACCACATGTGCAACAATAGATTTCATTGATAGCACACCCCACATCTGAGCCCCAGATGGAGAGGTGGATGAGTCTCTCACCTAGTTTGGGGAATGAACTCTCATCCTTCTGTTTTACTGCTGACTTCTTCGCATGGTGGATAAGGAAGCTCATGGTTATAGAGGATTTCCATTATGTTGGAGTTGAATTTAGGGGCAACGCATATTTAGTGCTCCTCAAAGAGGCACAGTGGGATGAGTCAGGTAAAATACAAAAGATCATGTCGTTGCAACAATGTTTTTATTTTTGTTTTTATATGTATATATGTAGTTTTTTGTTGTATAATGAGGTATCTAAATAATTTTTTTTTATCATGAAGATAGAGGCATGTCACATCCGATAGGGATGCTAGAATTAGGATGTCTTGGTGACGTTCATGTGGTAGCGGAGGTTGGTGTCAGAGTAGGAGGACTCCATGAGGTTGAGAGGAACATATGTGGGTTGACAATGGGTGTTCCTTCCATGAGGATACATGATGTACTCTTTCATATTAAGAGGCACATAGTCGAGGTGCTTGAAGGACTCAGTCATCTGCTGTGATGAGTGGCCAAAGAGGTTGTTTGCTATGCTAAGCACAATGTAGTGCAGGAAGACGAGTAGAGTCTCCTAACACATTAGTATTTTACGTTTATGTAATGGGCATAATGGCCCACATTTTTTCCCTTTTATGTACCTTTTGTATGATGTATTTTGACACACTTTTTCTACTTTATATATATATATATATGAGTTTTTCTAAGGCTACTTATGTTTTTCAAATGATGTGATGTTTTTATTTACATGCTTTATGTTCTGAATGCTTATCTATGTGTAATGTACCAATCCAACATATAATTTGCTAACTAGTCCATAGTCATATTAACTTATCTCGATATATGTCTATATTCTAAAAATTCAAAATATCTTTCGAGACAACGAACCCTTAGATGGAGATGTAGAAACACTGGATTACGAACAATGTATTCATGGTTTAGTTGACGGACCATGAGTTGAGAATCAAGTTTGATAATCAATTGAGATATAACTAAAGAAGAATCTTAGGTTAAAATTACAATGATGGCATGATATTCTACAACATTATTGATTGCAGATCCAAGGAAAATTCCTCCTAAACTCACTAACTCACCAGAGTGCTAGATGACCCAAGTTGCAGAAGTGATTTTCTAGGTATGCCAACTAGAACCATCCACAAATCCAAAATATATAGGAAAGGATGATGACATATGCGCATTAAAGAACATAACAAAGTATAAGTATCTTTAAAGAATGGGGAAAAACGCGTGCATGCAAAAGAAAATACACACCAAACCAAAAATATATAGTACAATAATGTAAAAAGCATGCATGCAAGATATTCTATGTATAATACTCTTTAGGTAAATCCCATTTCGGGGTTCATCGAGAGATAATCCATCATAATCCACTAACTCATAGGTGCCTCTCTATAGCACACGCTTCACGATGAATGGCTCATGCCACATAGGTTCTAAATTACTTGCACCAATTTTATCATGATCTTGGTCATGGACCAGGACCAAATATCCTTCTGTGAAAGCACGAGGTTGAACATACTTATCATATTGAGTCTTTATGCATCTTTGATATATCTCGTTGATGAGAGCAAAATCACAACGGGTTTCATCCAACTTCGTTAGATATAAAAATTGTTCTTCTTCGACAGAAGTATGGGGTAGGAGTTCTACGGTTAATTTCAGGGATGGAATGCCGCATTCAATCAGAAATATTGCTTCCAACCCATATACCAATTGGAAGGGTGTAAATCCAGTGGTGGTTTTAACTAAATTCCTATAATCCAAGAGTGCGGAGAAGAACTGTAAATTCCAAGAGGTTTTGGTCACCCCCACTATGCATTGAAGCATGGTCTTCAAGACTTTTTTGATGGCTTCAACCTGTCCATTTTCCCGAGGATAGTAAGGGGATGAATTTTCATGACGAAAAACCCAACTTGGTGCATAATTCACCCATCATATGGTTCTAGAAATGGGATCCATGATCCATTACAATATATTGTGGGACTTTGAAGCAAGCGATGATATGATTGAACACGGAAAGTGTTGCAATTCGACCATCATTAAGAAATGTAGGCATAGCCTCAACCCATTTAGTAAAATAATCGACTGCGATGATAATATAATTATTCTCCCTGACTGAGGTAGGCTTACATTGCATGAAATTGATACCCCATTTTTCAAAGGGTTTGATGGTTACAATTGGATGAAGTGGAGCTGGGTGGGTACGTGATTTCTTCTAAAAGATCTGACAGGGTGGGAATTTTTTAATGGCCTAAATGTAGTCTTTGAATATGGAAGGCCAAAAATAACTGGAACGTAAGATTTTTGGGGCTGTAGCCATCCCATAAAGATGATCTCCACAAGATCCAAGTTGAAAGTAATTTAAAATCGCTTATCCTCTTCATGGGTTAATCAATATCGTAGAATAATATCGATACCATGATGATACAAAGTGTCTCCAATGATAAGGTATTACTTTGAATGGTTTCTAATGCGACATCATTCATCATGTTAAATGCTTGGCTGGAAGCGTTGGGTCTGGAGATATAGAAGAATGTCTCCATACCATGGATCGAACGTACTAATGAGGAACAATGAATCATCATGAAGGGAATCATGGGGTTCAGTATTCTCATCAGTATGGGGAAGATCACAAATTAATTCTGCAAAAACCAACGATTTCTTAGCTTTGGATTTGGAAAACTCGAGATCGAATTCTTGGAGAATGACGATCCATTTGGAATATTTTCCCCCAAGTACTTAATGAGTCAAGATGTGATACATGGGGTTTGAGTTAGCGATGACCATGGTAGTGCGAAGAAAAATATAGTGGTGAAACCTTTGGACAACAATGACTGCTGCCAAATTCAACTTTTCAACATGTGAATAATGGAGTTCAGGACCTGAAAGGATCTTACTTAAATAGTAGATCACATGTTCGACATCGTCATAATCCTCTTGTAATAACACCATGGAAATAGTGGAAGCAGGGAAAACCAAATAAAGGATGTAATCTTTTGCATAGTTGGGGGGATGTAATAGTGGTGTGTTCGTTAAAGCATGCTTGAGATCATTAAATGAGCGTTGAGAAGTTGCATCTCGGATAAAAGGGGCATATTTCTACAGTCAACTCATGTATCCTTTAGTAATTTTAGCATAATTGCATATAAAATAGAAGAGAAAGTTTTCCTTCCCTTGCAAACTTTGGAGTTGGGTAATATTGTTGGGAGGAGGTAAAGTGAGAATGGCTTTGACTTTTAAGGAATCCACCCTAATCCCATATTTGAACACTACAAAGTTGAGGAGTCTCCTTGATTCAACAACAAAAATGCATTTATGGGGGTTCAAATGTATGTTCTAATACCTAAATATAAGAAATATTTCCCTTATATGACCAATATGATCTTGTCGACGAGCTGAGTGAGATGGAAAGTTATCGAGATAGGGTTCAACAATATGTTTGATGTTGTGTAAATCATACGACATAGCCCCCTAAAACATGGCTCCAACATTTTTAAGGCCAAAAGGTAATTTCTGATAGGAGAAAGTCTCCCATGGGTAGATGAAGTTTGTTTTGTGTTGATCAACAAGTAAAATATTGATCTGGTCATAGCCAGAAAATCCATCCATAAAAGAGAAAATGACACTTTTGGCGCACTTATCAATAATTTTGTCGATAAAGGGTGTAGTGTAATTGTCCTTCTGACAAGCCTTATTTAGATCGCTATAATCGACAAAAACATGAATTTTCCCTTGTTTCTTGGTGACCAGAACGATGTTGGAAACCCAGTCAGTTAGAGGTACATGATAAGTAAAACTAGACTTTAGTATCTTTTCTACTTTGGCCTTGATTGTTGCAGTTTTCTTGTGATGAACTAGACAATTTTTTTGTCTTACAGGTTTAACTCCAGGGAAATTTTTGATTTCATGCAAAACGATCAAAGGATCGATCCATGGCATTTCTTCATAGCTCTAGGAGAAGATGTGGAATTATTTAAACAAGGCGATGTAAGTTTCAATCTCTTCAGGTGAACAGTTGGAACTTAGTTGTATGTTTTCCACCATACCTTATTTTTTGGATATGTCAACACTGATTGTTTGAGATATGTTTCCCAAATTTCCCTCACAGATTGTATCCTGAGTGAGTATCAGATATTGGGGAGTGTCAACGATATCGGTGGGAAAGACATATGAAATATATTTCTCAATTTCATACAAACTGGGAAGAAAGGATGAACGATGGTGGTTGTCATCCCATGGTGCCTCTTCGATACTAAGAATTTCCATAATGGATTCATCGGATGGAAAATCCATAGGATGTAATTGAAAGTGGAGGATATGGAATCTAACAAAGATGGTAGTGAATATAAATTAGATGCCAATAGATGTTTGTTGTCAGGTGAAGGAGAGGTAGATTGAATGATGTTGCACTCAGCCTCTGCAGGACTAAGTGGCATAGTGTCACCTATAGAATTGAATTCTAAAGGACTAGGTACGATCCATGGATCAGATGATTCGAAGGACTTATGTACCATAGTCAAAATGATATTAACCATTGTGATATGTTGCGTAGTTGGAGGAAGAGGTGTTGGGAAAGTGCCCATGAGTGAAGAATCTTTCAATAGAATTACCCCTACACTTTCATAAGTAATATTTGTATCCCCAAAAAATGGAATATTGTTGTTTGTTTGAGTGTGATCATCAGGGGTACAGTAATCTAATTGATCGATGGTCACTATTTTTCCTTGATGAGGAAATTGGACACATCGAAATACTGATGAAACGATAGCAGTAGTAGCATAAAACCAACTTATTCCAAGAAATAAGTTATAATAGAGAGGATATTTGACTACTAAATCGACGGAAACAATCCCCCCCCCCAGTTGAATGACTAAGGATTGTAACAACCGATGAGATCAGAAACCTCTTCCATCAAATTATTTTAACATGGTGGGAGATTGATTAAGACCAGGTGATTTAAGGCCTTTATATCAAGCTAAAGACATGAAACATGTTGATTCTCCCTCATCCAAGATCGTGCGATGAACATTGATTATGGACAATGACATAAATTTAGAAATAAAGTTGGTGAGAGAGTTGTGACTTAAAATTATCCATATTAAACGTGATATTATTTGATGACTTAGGATATATAGATCTGATGGCTGCCAAGAGAGTTCTACATTTTCTAGGGTAGGGTTTTAGGACTTCGAGAGCTGACATGGAACAAGGTGCTTGGGCCAAATATTCAACAAGGTTGTAGTTTTGAGTAGCACGAGAGTTAGTATTAACGCTCTAATTTCTGATTTTTCTATTGGGTGGACATAAGATAGAGTTAAAATTCAGTTTCTCAATCTGGAGAGGTGCAAATGGAGGGGTAACTGAAGTGGAAGGTGGATCAGTCATAGTTCCATTAGTTACGCTTTCCTTATAGGGTTTACCTGGTGTTTTTTCATATGTCATAGTGCGAGTGGTCAAATCTACAGGTGTTGTTGAGTTGGTGCTCGGGAGAAGGGATTGGTGTCTCTTTCAGGTTGGTGCCTATGAATATTTTAACTTTAGGTTGGTTCCTACATGTGTTGTTGAGTTGGTGATCAGGAGAAGAGATTGGTGTCTCTTTCAGGCGGGTTCATGTAAACATTGTAATAGATTGGTGTATGTAGCAGGTTGTTGCATATGAACATATTTCAATAAACGTTTCATGTGGTTTTCTCCCATTTGGGTTTCCACGTTAAATATTTGTGTATTGTGCATTGTATGCATGTATATATTTATTATTTATTTCTTATGGTTGGTAAAGTAATGGAATTATTAGTGAAGTATAGTAAAAAAATAAAAAAGTAGCATCATACCGATTCACCACCCCCTGTAAATTCTAGCCTTGTACAATATCTACTGCAAACTAATATTCAGAAAAGAACAAAAAAGATACAATGGCAAATACAAACATTACACAGAGATTTTTCACCTGGAAACCCAAACCGGGAAAACCAACATATATTA
>SNQJ01S0028931.1:48860-64931 GCA_010110895.2 Picea sitchensis
CGGGGGCGCTGCCCCCGAACCCTCGCGCGGGGGGCTCCGCCCCCCTTCTTACCCCCCTGCGCACCCGACGCAGGCGCTCAAACACTACTACTCGTGCAAAGAATATAACACATACCCCATCACCCCCCCCTTTGAGTATAAGTAAGTGTGCCAACAATGAAGAGAGTGCCAACACCTTTGATGCTATAATCAAAGTAGTTAAACATGAATTTGAAGGAGACCTTGGGAAGAAATGGAATCCATGAAAAGGTTGTAGAGGAGGAAATAGAAAAGAAAATCAAGGAAAGTGATGAGTAGGTGGAAGAAGTTAAAATCAAAGTAAAATATGCTGATGAATAAGTTTTAGAAGAAGAGATTATTTCAATTAGTGAAGAGATGAAGTTAATTGAGATGATGATGATGATTATGAATATAGAAGACAATTAGATAATGGTTGAGAGAAAAGAGGATGAATTTATTGTTTTTGCAGTTGAAAATGAAGAATTTGTAGTAGTGATGAAGGCTGTAGAGAAATTTGAATAAGTTGAAAAAAAATGCTTTTGAAGGCTATAGAAATTGAAGAAAAGTAGGAAAAGGCTACCATAGTAAATGGTTATAAATATGAAGTCTCTTGTATCATGGAGAAGAATAAACTTGAATATGAGAGGAATTCCATAAAGGTGATGGACATGAATATATGAATATTACCTTGGTAGTAGTGGAGGAGGATAGTGAGGCTTCCATAGCTACAATATAAGGAACCAATCAAAAGAAAGAAACTTTGAAAGTTACAAATGCAACAGTCTAGGATGCAGGAGAAGAGAAAGAGGAGAGTATGAAGGGAGCTTTTGTTTTATTCAATCATTTAATTTTTTGTGACTATGTAGGGATTGGAAATAGTATTGAAGCTATAGAAGTTGAGAAATAAGAGCACTGTATTGAAGTTCACAAACTACTGAGTAGTATAAGAAAACAACAAAGAGCTGAATACATAAGTAAATTAAAATTTAAAGCAACAAAAGTAAAGAAAATGGAGAAGGAATTATGTGCTAAATAAACTATCCTTGAAGAGGATGGAGGGAATGAAGATTGCATGCTAGAATAAAGGGAAATTAATGATGGTGAGGATAAAGAATATGAAAATAATGAAAATTATGATGAGGGTGATAGAAGAGATTAAAATAATGATGATGCTAAAGTTGTTGATAATAGTATTGAAGCTACAAGAGATGAAGATATAGATGAAGGGAACCATGAGAAAATTACAAGTATATAGATAATCAACATCACAAGTAGAAGAAAATCAAAATATGATGAAAGCTTTTTTTGTTGCAAAAGTAGAGAAAGAAAGTTATGCAAATGAAGAAGTTATTGAAGAAAATAATGAGCATGTTGTTAAGTACATAAAAAAAGGAGAAGGTTATGATGAGTAGGAGGATGATGATGAAATGAATTCATACCTTACCATTGTCTTTGAGCAAGGAAGTTTGAGAGAATAATATATTAAAGATATTCTTATGCATTGGAGAACTAAAGAAAAAAAAAAGATACTATTAGCAACTGATGAGATTGTAGAAAACCATTGGGTAGATCAATGTTTGTAAGGAGGATGATACATATAACACGTGGGAAATTATTATGTCCATACAATGAAGACATTAAACAATTCACATTGAGTTAGTGAACTAGGAATAAAAGGGAACTGCATTCTTACAATGCTTTGTATTTTTAAGTTGGAGTGGAAGGAATGAAGGTAGTAGCTTATTATATGACACATGGGGTAATCATAGAAGCATGTTGTTGGAAACAGGCCAAAGTGGAAAGAAAGGCGATTTTGGGAAATAAGGCATGCATGAGGAAAGTGACAGCTGGAAGGAAGAACAACACACACACATGTAGGGAATACCTAATGACGTTAGGATTAGATTTTTGGTAATGTATTGTAATGGCTGAAGAGCCAAAAACATATAAATATAGTTACCTAGGTCTCATAGTAAGGTTGTTGTTGGCTATGGTATAGGGATATAGTTGTCATATGAGTTAGTAGAGAGACGAATATGAAGAATGGATGATATGTAATATTTTGTTGTATGACCTAATTTTGTAAGACATTGAGCTAGAGAGGAATGAGGAGGGTAGATCTTAAGGGTTAGATCGCAGGATGAGGAGCCTGGTCTCATCTAGTTCACCTCATAATATATCTTACCAACCGAGAAGAGTTGTAAATCACGCGGCACTATAGCTGAGAATTACTATAATAAAAGAGCGAAGAGACAGATCTTTGTGGATGTATCCTAGGAGAGTGTGAACCACCATAAAACCTATGTTATGTGATTGAATGCATGTGTTTATTTATTGTCTTCAAGTAAATATTGCTAGGTTGAATGAATGAGTTGTTATATTTCCTGCATAATCATAAATGACAGTACATCGTGTTTACAAGTTATAATAATTTTTTCAGTATACAGTTATTAGATCTCAAACTCAATCCTAGGCTGCAAACACCTGAGTATTACATCCACCCATTAAGACTATCTCAAGTGAGACTGCACAGTGCACCTTGTGCGCTGCGTTGCCTTCTGGTTTACCAGGAGGGTCGATAGTTTTAGAGGCTTTGTTGTGTTATAACCCTATAATTTATAGGATCAACTGGTGACTAAAATGTTATCACTCTAGTGTCTCATTTTTCAAATGATTTTCCATTCTGCAAATAATTTGAGAAAAAAAAAAGAAAAAGGAAAAGAAAAGAAAGAAAAGAAAAAGAAAAAGAAAAAAAGAAAAAAGAATAAAAGAGGGCATAAAAGAATTTGGATAAATCCCCATGCAATAACAATGACTTGGTTCATACAGTTCGCTCATGGCCAAGTCCTTTTAAATTTATGCTGATAGGAGTAGGGAATAAGCTTGGCTAAACTGTTTAATCTTAGCCAAGAAAATTAGGTTAGCTAGTGAATAAATTTGACCAAACTGTGTAATCTTGGTCAGATAACCCCAGGATAGAGTAATTCCTTAGTCCAACAGTTTAATTTGGGCTAAATTTCATAGGTAATTAGGTTAGAGCATAGGGTAGGTTTCTTTGTCCCAATAAAATAGGCATGCTGATCGATGTTGAACCATATCTTTGAGGTTTAAAGGTTTGATGTCTAACCCCATGGTGATGAAAACAGGGAAAATTTTGGGAAAACCCACATGATGCACTTATCCTAAGTTTCGAAGAAAATATGATTTTGCGCTCACACATTAAAAATAACGCACAAATGAACAGATGAGATGTTGGCGCCTAGATCTACAGTTGAAAAGTTTTTCCAGACCCCCCCCGACCATTATACCTTTAACGGTGGGGAGGGGGGGGTCCAGAATCGAAGATAACCAAAGTGCGCATCTGAATGGTTGAGGTTCCATCGCTTAGATCCACAGTCAAGATTCAATTCTGGACCCCCCTGACCGTTCTGCTTTTAACGGTGGGAGGGGGGGGGGGGGTCTGAAATGCTGATTAAACATCACGCATAGATCTACTTTCCTGGAGCAGGCGCATTGATGGACGACTCATGGTGTTTTTTGGACCCCCCCGACCGATCTATTTTTAAAGGAGGGGGGGTGTCCGGAATGCATTGTTCTTCTAGCGGGCCCCTTTCCTCTACGTGGTAGGAATTCATCGGTTCAGAATCCCACTGCTTACCATGGTATTACATACCCTGTCACCCCATGACATCATCTTCCATGTTTTTCCCTAAAGATCACATCTCATTACTCTGTTAGTACACTCCCCCTGTTCACCCATTACAAGTCCCTTCACCATAGTTACTCCCCAATCAACACCTGCCACGTCATCCAGTCGTATTCACCATTATTTTTTATCTACCATCTCACACTCCAAAAGACTTGTTGGCAATTTATTACTGGCTAACTTATCCGTTAGTTTGTTGACTTGTCCCCCACGCCCAATGGATATCCGTTTGCTCAAAACTATCGTTTCTCTTCATTCTTCCATTGCTTACTATGTCATCTCACCAGAGAATATTTTTCCCATCTTACCAGAGCACAGTTTCCCTGTTTTCTCTCTGTTCCAGTCAAATGTCCAAAGCCACTATCATCCCCACTAACGATTGTTTGACTTGCAAGTATTTTCACAGTGATGGCGCCAAAATCAAAGAGGACAAAAGCAGAGGAAAATCCTTTCCTCCCGCCTCTTGTCGATCTTGATAGGATCCCCCTAGCTGACAAAGATCATTTAATTACAGACACCAAGTGTGAATTTGACTTCGCAGATTTGTAGTCATGACTTAAAGAGGTTTTCTTATATCAGAGCGATGAAATTGGGCTCTAAGAGTCCAACCTTCCTTTATATCTTTTCCCCTAGGTCCATTCACCATTTCCTTGATTTCTCCCTCAAGTGTCGGGCTCATTATCTCCCTGACCAGAGAGTCGTAGTGTCTTCCTCAGGAGAAACTCTGTTTTTCATCATGCCAGAGGCCATAGACCAGATGATGCAGATCCCAAGAATCGAATCCGTCTCCCCTTTCAATTTCGAGGTCATCACAGAGTTATACTAGAAACTATCATTTCCCCAGAGAACCCAGATCTTTGAGCTTTTCCTTCCCCAGGCTGCTCAGCTCCCCAACACAAATCCCCCGTACCCTTCCTCTCTATTCTCCATAGAGGGAAACCAAATCATTTCATCGCTCTGTGCTCTACTGGGTTACTTTTCTGACCAATGGGTAGATGAACCCATATTGGGTTTTCTTTCCATCTTCTCCACAGAAGAAAAACCCACCACACAGTTCGATTATGACACTTTCTTGGCGAACAATATTCATGAATAGTTTTGAATTTCTCCATAGAGGGCATGTTCCAGTATTCCTCAATACTGGCCTACATGTTCACTTTCTTTCATGCAGAAAGGTTCTCCTTTCCAACACAGACGATGGACCAAGACGGGAAGCCACAGGTGGTAACATCTTGGACTTCGCTACTCCGAAAAAATTCTTCAGAATTCAACTTCAAACAGTTTATCGAGCAGTTCTACCAACCAGTGGTGAGCATGCTCAGTGGTAGACCTGAACCGAGAATAAATGAGGATATTTAGAGGATTTTACAACTCTCGGACCTTGCAAAAACTAGAGGCTGGTACCTTTAGAAAGATCACACAGAGATTAGATTATATGGATGTGAGTTGGCTCCATATAAATTGCCCAAGTATTTACCCATGAGGATATTTTCCCTGGAATACATAAGACAAATGATTAAATCAGAAGACATACATTTTGTGTCTCTGAAAAAGAAACAACAACTTAGAATTAAAGGGAAAATAGGATCATTCATTTGGAATAGCTGAGGCATTGGGGAGGAAGCAAATAGACTGTTAAAAGAGTTGAAGTTTTTTGTTAGCTTCATATGGCACTATGATCCATGTGGGACAATTTCTGAGGTTAGGATTAAGAATAAAAATGCCCCATATGTTCATACACCCAAACCCGAGATAGAAAAGTTCGTGAATCAAATAGAATGGGAACCAAAAACTTTGGTCGAGATAGAACAACAGGACCCTTCGATCATCATATCACAGATGACTACACCACAGGTTCCCAAGGAGAAAAGTCCCAGGAAGGATTATTCACCTCCTATCACTGAAGTCTTGGCCGAGGATTTCTAATTACATACCAAAAGGCCAAAAACCAGTCACACACCTGACACGACTGGTGAAAAAGAAATCAAATCCACTACAACTATGAAGGATTACTAATCAATCCTCATCTCAAGAAGCAAGCAGATCATTTCTACATTTTTTCCTAAGAATCCCACAAATACTCCACCAGTCAGCCAGCTGAGAAAAGGAGGACCAAAATTGAGTATTTTTGAGAAATACGATCTGATCAGAAAGAAAAACCAGACACTGACCAATAGTACATATGCTCAATTTTGGAAACAGACATCAATAGCTCATCACGGACTGTTGTTTTCATTTGACACAGAGAAGGGTCGAATGCACATGGCATTTTTGCAGGCACAGGTGCCAGACCCGAAAGCAATCACTGGCTACAAAAGGGCAACGTTCGAGTTTCATACAATGGATGTGCATCCTACTAATCAAATGGATATGCACAGGCAAACTGGGGAAATGATTTTATCCACTTTGGAAAATGCTTCTACTGCGGCCACCAAATTACAGGCATCTTTGAGTAATGTCCAGACACAGCTGAAATTAGAGAAGATATCATCCTTTACAAAGCATAACAAAATTAAGACATTGGAAGAACTGTTCTTCAAGATCGGGTATGATCCCTCGAATGTGAAAGCAGTCGAGGAGATGGTTAAAAATAAAAATGATGATATAGCATCTATGAGGAAATAGTTGAAACTTCCAGTAACAGAAGATTCATAGGCAAAGGAGATAGTTGAGACAAAAGGGGAAAAGGATGAGATGCTCAAGTTGATCATGGAGTAGAATGCATAGTTGAAGGAGACGGAAGAAGAATTGTAAAAACTATTGAAAGAGAATGAATAATCAAAGCCCACAGAGGTCATTCCATTGAGTACGGTTCCACTCACAAGAATAAGAACAACATCTGCAAAAAAAATTCCCTCAGCAACTCCATTGACAGCTCTGGAGAAGACAATAGAACTGGAAAAATCCATGGAGGAGATGAATTTGCAGGAGACAGAGATTAGAAGACTTAAAAAGGAGGTTGAGAACCTTCAGGAACTCAAGTCTTCTTACCAAGTCAGCTACAGTAAAGAGAAATAAACATCAGACAAGCTCAAATAGGAATTGCAACAGCTTCAAAAACAAACAGTGGCAGGCAAAACACTTGCTGAGGTCAAGTAAAATGTCTATATGGATATCACCAAATCCATAAACGAAATATGGCCTATGGTGCAAATAATGTTCGAGAAGAACGAACTGGTGCAAAGAAGCAAGCAGGTGATTGAAAAGATAAGAGGAGAATTGGGAGAAATGCCCGCAAAAGCCACTGAGATTATTAAATTCCTGAATTCAAAAACCAGAGAAGAGTTAGAGGAGTTGAAAATTGAAGATAGGATAGAAACCATCCTTGAGGTCAGGAGGGTCCTGACCAAAAGAGGACTGATGTTGCAACTAGAGGAAAAGGTCCAGGCTATGGACATAGGAGTACAAAGATTTTTCAGTAAAATTGAAGCTCTGCAGAAGAAAGGCCTCCCTAGCTTAAGGGTCATTAACGACAATTTAATGACACTTTCTGATTATAAAAAGAAACTAGAGACTGTGGCTAAAGATAGTTCTAAATTCTCGAAAATCCAGGGCAGTACCATAGGTAGAGCGTTCTTAGAGGTATTCCAGTCAGATATCAGCATACAACACGAGATCCCATACATTTTCATCGTCAAACCAACTTTTTCCAAGTCTACGGAGATGGATGAAGTATACCAAAGATTGCTCAAAGTTAGCATTCTGAGTAACCTTCGGTCGGAAGAGTTATGCAATTTGATCAAGTAGGAGCTGAGGTGTCCAAGCCTAGTCAGCTATCCAGTCAGATGAAGTCGTGCGGAGGCCTCACCAATGGTTCACCCCATAAATCAACATGAAGTTTCACCACATCATCAAACAGTTCCTGATTTTTTGTATCTTGTTGAGTTAGTTAGCTAAATTTAGATTTCCACGTCCTGATCTTTAATGACGGGATCGTATGTAATTTTTATTATAAATACTTCAAACTTTGAAGTACTGAGGGTTGATCTTTACGCCCTGTAAGATAGAAAGACTGTAATTTTTTTCAAAGAGATCTTCTAGTAATACAAAGAGACATTTTACAGGATTCTCGCGTGTTGTTCATTGGTGATGTTATTCTTTTCTATGTTAAATGTTTTTCTCTCTCAGTTGTCATATTGTTTTCTAATCTAATCTTTTAAAGTAGCACATGTTGCAGGATTTATCTTTGTATACCCTGTTTCCGTCTTTGAAAGATCTCAATGTTTATCTTTCTGATATTACAGTGAAGAAATTCTTAAATGCTTCTTTGCTTTAATTGACAATTCTCATCTTTTCCGTTATTCATGATTTTACTGCTAAAGAATCCGATGAATGCATTATCTTTCCCTATGAAAAGAATCTTTTTATTTCTATTTATATTTCCATCTTTATAATACAAACCCCATAGCCCAATGGAAGCATAAACTCTTTTCAACCAACTTAACAAAAACAAAAGCAAAACTTTTCAATCTCATTTTATTTAACTAGCTTAATATCTTAAAGTTGAAACATAGATAAATCATATAGAGAGATCCCTCTCTGAAACTAGTAGGGCTAGATTCCAGTTTCGAAGTGGTTGGATAAAGTTACCTCTAGTAAATTTCTTCTTCTCTGACAACCTCTAGGAATTTACAGATCGATAACATAGTGGCGAATCCACTGGGGAACTGAACAAACATTCAACCCCACTTTCCTTTTTCCCTACAAGAAAATTTTGTTTCCGAAAAAATTATAAATCTGAGAAAGAAATAATGTTCAGAGGTTGTTGAATGCTTGTACATAGTAATTTCAGATTCATTATATATATATATATATATATATATATATATATATATATATAATTAAAATCTGGCTCCTAAAAAAGCTTACAGTCGATCCCACCGAGACCCGGAACCTACGATAGCGACTAATAATCCAGAACAGTTACTCATAAAGCATACCACCATTGTAGAAGGTTTAGGAAGTCATAGTCCCCTTCAGGGTCCCCTTCTCTTCCAGTGGAACTTGTTTCCCTTCAAGATCTTGACTTCGACACAATATTTGAACAAATCCTGTTTAGAAAGAAATCTGATAGCTTTGTGACTAAAAACCATTTTAAATCCAACCATCATGCAGCTTGATTCCACAGTACTGCTCTCCCACTACAAAACCTCAGCGCTCACTCACGTACCCGGCTAGCCCTCATCCTCCTCATTTCTGCAACCTCCCACACCCATCATTAGGGTTCCGTCCACCCCCTCCACCCTATTGGCGTCCAAATATGCTCCCATAGTGTTGGTTGCACCTTTACATGACATGCCACAGGATTATCAAATAAGACTCCCAAAAATCTGGCTCCTAAAAGAGCTTATACTCGATCCCACCCAGACCTGGAACCAACGATAGCAACTGATAATCCAAAACAGTTACTCATAAAGCATACCATTGTAGAAGGTTCAGGGAGTCATAGTCCCCTTCACAGGTCCCCTTCTCTTCCAGTGGAACTTGTTTCCCTTCAAGATCTTGACTTCGACACAATCTTTGAACAAATCCTGTTTAGAAAGAAATCTGATAGCTTTGTGACTGAAACCATTTTAGATCTAGCCATCCTGCAACCCCAGACCCCTGAAGTACTATCTCCCACTACAAAACCTCAAACTGCTCACTCTGTGCCAGCTAGCCCCTCATCCTCCTCATTTCCTGCAACCTCCCCACCCATCATTCAGGTTTCCGTCCCACCCCCTCCACCTATCATGGCGTCCAAATATGCTCCCTTAGTGTTGGTTGCACCTTTACATGACATGCCCCAGGATTATCAAATAAGACTCCCACAGTTCAATGGTATAAGGCCCTTGAACACACAACAACACATTTATAAAATGAATGACTATTTTGACTTATAGGAAGTGGATGAAGCTGACGTTCAAATGAGACTTTTTGCACAGATTCTAACTAGGGACGTTAAGAAATGGTATAACGGCTTACGTGATGCTTCAGTGGTTGAACTTACTGTGTTTCAAAGAAGTTTTATACACAGATGGGAGGTAAAGAAAAACCCTCTCCAGATTTGTCAGAATACGAAAACATCAGAACGAATCAAGGAGAGACAATACAAGATTACTGCACCTATTTCAACAATGTGTACAATGCGATTCCAGCTGATATTAAACCCCCGCAAGGTTTGGCATTGATAAAATTCCCTTACGGTTTCGACGCTGATATGTCATATCAATTAAGGGAAAGAAACTCTACCACCCTGGAGAACATGCAGAAAAGCACGATAAGTGTAGAGTCTAACCTGTTGGCTAAAAGAGCACGACAGAGGATGGAGAGGAGAGTCACGATTAAAGAGGAACCTTCTACATCTTCTTCTGATGCCAAACTAGATTCTTTAGCTAGGGAAGTGGAGAGGATGATGGAGAGACTTACTGTAACCGAAAGAAATACCCCTAGAGAAAACCAACTTGCTCCACAAATTCAGAATCCTAATTTCAGAAGAAATCCTCCTCAAATCAGGCAGAGAGATCCCAGGGATCAAAGAGAACAGAGGGGTCCTGATCAACAGATTATACCACCCGTACAGGAAAATTATGTCGACGAGGGTGAGGAGGTAATTAAAGAATTAGAAGACACACACATAAACCTCATGGGAATTCACAATAATGAATCCATTTTCCTTACTCAGGAAGAGCAAGAACTTTTCCTTCTTTCTCAAACAAAGGTGAGTGAGGAAGCCGAAGAGACCAAACAGTAGGCATTTGAAAATGCCATTATGAAGGTACACATGTAGTATAATCTATGAAGTAAAAAGACAGATGGAAGTTCCCCAAAAAGGGTAAATGAAATGAAGAAAACAGTCGAAACCAAGAAAGCCCCTAAGCCTTCTACCAAGAACATCCCCGAGATAGGCAAGGCTGAAGATCCAGCAAAAAGAAATCCTACCATTTTACAAAGATCAATGCAGACTGAGGATTCATCAACCAACTGACCAAGTACTTCTTCTCAGAAGACTATGGTGGAAAATTCATAATTGTTGAGCCAAAGAAGAGCATCCACCCCTTTCAGCCTTGAAGGGCAATTAGCTAAAGTGAAAATTCCCATTCCCCTTTCCGATTTGATGAGTAAGGACTCTTACTAATCACATGTGATCAAAGCACTGAGCATTGAACCTGATATAGGCATGAAGGCCTTAACCATTGGATCGGCGACTCATTCGGACACGATAAATCTTACCAATGATCAACGTGAACTTCTGTTTAGCCCTAAGGTTGATGGTCAGACTGACACTGGTGTTGTCGCTCCTTTTTACATTAGCCTTAATATACATGACATGATTATGCACAATGCTATGTTAGATTCAGGTGCTTCCCATAATCTGATGCCTAAATCAGTGATGGAAAAATTGGGACTTGAGGTCACCAGACCTTACAAGGACTTACACTCTTTTGACTCCAGTAAAGTCATATGTATCGGATTGATCAAGGACTTATGTATCACTCTGGTTCAGATTCCAGCCAAAAGCATGGTTATGGATGTTGTGGTCGCGGACATTCCCCCAAAATATGGTATGTTGCCATCCAGGTCTTGGGGAGCTAAGTGGAAAGTTACTTTGTAGTTGGATATGTTGTATGCTACCATCCCAGTTTTCGGGTAACAGAGAAGACTGTATAGAGAGACGCTGATGAAATATATGATTAGCAACCAAGAAAAACCACATAACTATCCTCTGTACTCTACACACTCTGATCTAGATTCCTTCATCCTATATAACGATGACGATATGGGAGAACAAATTGCTCAGTTGGAAGAAGATACATTTGACCTGAACGAAGACCAAGAGATCACCAAGGCAAAAGGGAAGGAAATCATGATAAGTGAATAATTGCCCGCAGATTTCTGGAGCATGGACTTCGATGGAGCTGTAAGCAAAGAAGGAGCTGGAGCTGGAGTTTGGTTGCACAATCACAAATCCAGGTATTCGGAAAACCATTCTTACAAACTGAATTATCAATGCACTAACAACATAACAAATTATGAATCTTTGATGCTCAGACTGAAACTACTAAAGAAGGTTGGTGCCAAACAAATCATGGTAAGAGGTGATTCTGAATTAATTATCAAACAAATTAAAGGTGAGTATGCAAAAAAACATCCCAGGCTTAGAGATTATAGAAATATTGTTTTGGATGCCCTTAAATGTTTCACTGAAGTTGATTTGTAGGTGATGCCCAGGGGATAGAATATTTTATCACATGGGTTAGCTACGTCAGCAACTACATGCAAGATACCTTTTCGTTCCACTCGCCCATACATGGTGGAGGTGAAATGTAGACCTACTATCCCGGACAACATCAGATACTGGCAGGTATTTGGGAACGATAACCAAATTGAAGATTTTCTACAATGTAAAAACGATTTTGAGTGTACAAACATAGACTTAGAAAATGATGATGAAAATGTGAATAAATAGAAATTTTGGAAATGACAGTGTAAATAAAGTAGATTCAGAAGAGTTAGGTGAAGATGAGATAGAGTCTGATGTTTTTCATTTAAAGAGAAATGTTTTGCCTAGGGTTTAGTTCCATTAGAAGACTTATTTGATTTTAATGATGTAGCTAAAAAACCTAAAATTGAAGCCAGTGGGAAAGAGGTTGAAGACTGTAACATAGGGATAGAAGAGAAACCTAGGATAGTAAAACTTTCCAAATCTTTACCTCCTGAGCATAAACTCAAATACATTGAACTTTTTAAGGAATATGATAACGTTTTTGCTTGGGGTTATGAAGATTTGAAATCTTATGACACAAGCATCATTCAACATAGGATCCCGATAAAAGAAGATCAAAAACCTTTCAAACAAAAACTTAGGAGGATAAATCCCAAGTTACTTCCCCTGATAGAAAAAGAAATAAAAAAGATGTATGATGCTAAAATCATTGTCCCTTTACGATTTTCCAAATGGGTTTCGAATCTGGTCCCGACCTGAAAGAAAAATGGGGAAATCAGGCTTTGCATTGATTTCTGAAACTTGAACAAAGTCTCCCTAAAGGACAACTACCCACTGCCAAAAATGGACCTTATATTACAAAAGGTAGTTGGATCCAGCCGAATCTCCTTACTGGGTGGTTTCTTAGGATATAACTAGGTTCTCATTCACCCAGATGACCAAGAGAAAACAACCTTCACAACACCGTGGGGTACCTTCATGTACGTGAAAATGCCTTTCAGATTAATGAACGCTGGGGCCACTTTCCAAAGAGTGATGGACATTGCTTTTGTGGAAGAACTTGGTAGATTTATTGTCATTTATCTGGACGATGTAACTGTTTATTCCCAATCCAATGACGAGCACTTACGACATCTTAGACGAGTGTTTGAGAAATGTAGGAGATTTGGGATTTCTCTGAATCCTAAGAAAAGCCTTTTCGGATTAGAAGAAGGAAAATTGTTGGGGCACATAATCTCTAAGGACGGAATTAAAATAGATCCCAGCAGAATAGAAGCCATTCAGAAATTGGAACACCCAAGGAATATTAAAAAATTACAATCTTTCATTGGAAAAATAAACTTTCTAAGAAGATTCATACCTAACCTGGCTGAGCTTCTCAGGAACATCACCAACATGTTAAAAAAGAACACAAAAATAAAATGGGACTCTGAATCAAGCAGTCGTTTAAACAAGTTAAACATGCACTCACACAGGCTCCAGTCTTGATTAGTCTTGACTTCACCAAGGATTTTTACCTTTTTTCTTTCACTTCTAAACATACCATTGCAACAGTATTACTATAGAAAAATAGTGAAGGGTATGAACAACCCATATACTTTTTCAGTAAATCTTTAAGAGATGTTGCTTTGAATTATAAAATAATGGAGAAACAAGATTTTTCCCTCGTAAAGGCTATAAAAGATTTCAGAGTATATATTCTCCATTCCCACACCATTGCATATGTTCTGAACGTAGTAGTAAAGGACATTTTAACCTAGGACAATCTAGATGGCAGAAGAGGAAAATGGATTGCTATCATTCTGGAGTATGACATAGAGATTAAGCCTACTAAACTGATTAAAGGTCAAGGTCTAGCAAAGTTAATGGATGAATCCAATTTCCATGCTATTGATATTAATTTCTTAGTTGCAGTAAATGAATAGGGAGAGAAGGCGACCCCAAGCATAAAAAATTTATTTCTGAACTCTCCATGGTACGCAGACCTGATATTTTTTTTTCATAACTTACAAGCTCCCCTTGGTCTGACCAAAACTAAAGCTAGGTTTTTGAAATTGAAAGCATTGAAATTTTGCATTCTAGAAAGCAATATATATTGGAAGGATCCTAGAGGTATTTTGTTAAATTGTCTGTTAAAGGATGAAGCTGACAAAGTATTGTAGGATTTTCATGTAGGAGACTGTGGTAGTCATCTGAACTGGAAGACCACAGCTAATAAAATTCTCAGAGCTGGGTTCTATTGGCCTACATTATTCGTTGATGTGCATCAGAAAGTGACTTCATGTCATAAATGTTAGGTGTTTGAGGGCAAAAGGAAACTCCTTCCTTTTCCCCTGAAGCCAATCTCTGTTAAAGCTCCTTTCCAACAATGGGGATTAGACTTTATCGGAGAAATACATCCCCCCTCTTTGGGCCAACACAGGTGGATTCTCACTACTATGTACTATTTCACAAAATGGATCGAAGTTGTACCCAACATGAAAGCTATTGATTCTGTCATTATTAAATTTCTAGAAAATAATATCTTGTCTCGTTTTGGTTGTCCTAGAAAGATTATAACTGACAATGCATCTACTTTTCGATCTAAGAAGCTCATTGATTTTTGCAACCAATATCATATCGGTTTGGGGCATTCCACAACCTATTATCCTTAGGGAAATGGGCTGGCAGAGTCATCCAATAAAACCCTGGTGAACATTATAAAGAAGACATTGTAAGAAAACAAAAAGTCATGGCATAACAAGCTGGTTTTCGCACTATGGGCTAACAGACTGACCACCAAGAGGTCAATTGGTATGTCTCCATATCAGTTGGTTTATGGAACCGAAGCATTTTTTCCTACCTCCTTAGGGGTTCCTGTCATGAAATTACTGCAAGAGAAGCAAGCCAAGCCAAGTGATTCCCAAAGAAGGATAAGCTAGATGAACCATTTGTAGTAGTCTAGAGAAGAAGTGTACAACAAAACTCAAGTTGTCTAGGAGAGAATTAAAAATATTTTCGACAAAAGAACTAAAGAAGATGACTTTAAGCTAGGTGACCTGGTCCTGAGATGGGATGCCCAAAATGAAAATAAGGGGAAACATGGCAAATTCAATAGTTTATGGAAGGGACCTTACATAATTCACGCATTCAGAGGGAATAATACCTTCCTGCTCAACAACAGTGATGGGACCAATCTTCCAGGAGGACCTGTGAATGGCAGAATGCTGAAGCACTATTCACCTCCTCAGTAGGGACTTTCAGTTTCACCTTTCCATTTTACAAATCATTTCATTCTACTTACAAGTTTTAGGTTGAATAACTTTGATCAGATGGTTGAAGCCCGCAAAGAAGGCCCTAAGCCACTGATCATTATCATCAAATTTTAAAAAATACAACAAATCAAATAACAAAGGCTACTGTGAAAAACTTTTTTTAGAACATCAGGAAGCATGATTCTTGGCACTTCACAAGGAGAGTACCATCCCCAGGTGGAGCCGCTGTTATAACCCTATAATTTATAGGATCAACTAGTGACTGAAATGTTATCACTCTAGTGTCTTGTTTGTCAAATGATTTTCCATTCTACAAATAATTTGAGAAAAGTAAAAGAAAAAGGAAAAGAAAAAGAAAAAGAAAAGAAAGAAAAAAGAATTAAAGAGGGCATAATTTTTTTTGGATAAAGCCCCATGCAATAACAATGACTTGGCTCATACAGTTCAATCATGGCCAAGTCCTTTTAAATTGATGTTGATAGGAGTAGGGAATAAGCTTGGCTAAACTGTTTAATCTTAGCCAAGCAAATTAGGTTATCTAGTGAATAAATTTGACCAAACTGCCTAATCTTGGTCAGATAACCCCAGGATAGAGTAATTCCTTAGTCCAACAGTTTAATCTGGGCTAAATGTCATAGGTAATTAGGTTAGAGCATAGGGTAGGTTGCTTTGTCCCAATAAAACAGGCATGATGATTGATGTTGAAACATATCTTTGAGGTTTAAAGGTTTGATGTCTAACCCCATGGTGATGAAAACAGGGAAAATTTTGGGAAAACCCACATGATGCACTTATCCTAAGTTTCGAAGTAAATACGATTTTGCGCTCACAAATTAAAAACAATGCACAGATGAATGGATGAGATGTTGGCGCCCAGATCTATGGTTGACAAGTTTTTTTGGACC